>JAULBZ010002879.1:0-17700 GCA_032360805.1 Neoturris breviconis
ATCGACCGGCAGAGGCCAGGGCTTTCTTCGCCGCTCTTCCGTGTTCAAAAAGGCAAGAAGCCCTGGGAACGAGGTTGCTCCTTTCCTTCAAAAGTTCCCTTTCAAGAGTCTCTGCATACTTTTTGCAACTTGTTCCAAAACTAAATTTTGCAGGAACAACCAAATCAACCTCTTTTTGCCTTTTTCCTGTAACTACCACACGTATCTTACTGTCTTTACTACTGTAAGAACAATTCGCAATTCTTATATTTTTCAATAAACTCCCCCTTCTTTTAAACGCCCCCTCGATTAAACGGCCCCTCTGCAAATGAAAATATTTAATAAACGCCCCCGGCGTTTAATCGAAGCATTACGGTAAGCCACTTCATAAAATGCATTTTTTATTTTTACATTTGTATGAATTCGATATGTTGTATTACTTTGTTATTGTTGTTTTTCATAACAATACTTTATATAATATATTAATGCGTGTGTATATACAGTCCGAGAATCAGGCCTTTCTATGCTATGGCATCTTTCTTTCAAAAGTGAATAGATATCGAAACATTTAGCAACTGTTAAGCAACTTATAGTACTGAAATTTCAGTTTATCCTGAGCAACTTTCAGTACTGGGACACAAAAAAAAAACACAAAAGCATAAAAGAACTGATGCATTTAAATTTAAATAATGACTTGATTGACAGACTGAACAAGAATAAAGTTTGAATCAAGGGGTGTAATATTTATATTTATATAGACTTAAACGTGCAAACAGTAAAAATTTTATTTGTCTCTCTCCAAGTGTTTGCATTCATTATGTCAACATGTATATGTGTGGCTTTTGCAAGGGCTTACGTGGCATCTTGGATACACATATTCTTTACAAGGAAAATTATTCCCCAGCTCGCTTTGCGCCTCATATCCAGTACCAGAGTACAGGATACCGAGAACAATAGCATCGGATATGACACGTTACTTAGCTACCAACATCAACCTGCGTCAATAAGGTTATCAATCGTTTACATTGGCAATGAAAATTTAGTACTGGACCACAACTATTTCTAATGCTTTCCGCATACCATTCGGTAAATAATAAAATAAACACAATGTTAAGTAAGTCTTTTGTTTGCAGTAATAATATTCTCACACATATGAATCAAACAGCTTTGTCTTAGCGAAACCCTTTTAACGCAGTCCAATTATATCTTAAAAAATACAAAAATGGTTTTCAAACTAAACATGAATTTTCTTTGAGAATGAAGTGTAATCAGGATTTCCTACGTTGTCATCTAGCTACACCGTCAAATATTTATGGCATTTCCGTATTAAAAAAAAATAATGAAAGGAACATGATAAGGAGAAATCCGTGGATAAAATTATGTCAAAATTCCAATCCCCGTGTTAGCCATACTCAGACATCGATTATAATAACAGAATAATTTTATACGGATTGGCGTATTGCCGTATATATCGATGTCCACGACAAGCCACGTACCTGAAGAAAAACAACAGCCACAGTTTTATTATTCACTGATAAAGGTCGATTTTTGTTAAGCGAAAAAAATCCGTGCGAAAACCAAAAGAAGACATTCTACTGGTAGAAATTGACATCACACGCCGTGTCATTTTAGGTATATGAAAATATCTGAATACACATCGCATGCGCACTGATGCTCAAACAAATGCCGACAATAATCAAAGAAATCGAAAAGGTTAATTGGGTTAATTTTTTGTTTATGTTTATGAGTAAGAAGTGAATCTCATACTGTAGAAAATCTAACGATTAAAACCGAGCTAAACAAGAAAGGCTATCCCAGTTAGCATAAACTTGTTCAAAGTCCGCAGTAAAGACGTCGAAAGACGTTGTTGGTGTCTTCACTGTAGACTATGAACAAGTTTTTTCCACTGGGATATTGCTACTGTTTCAGAAAAATACAAAAATACAGATAAAAAAATACAGTATTTCGAATTTGCATATGGATGACAATCACATGTTTTGGGGGGATTGTTTTTATTAGCACTGATTAGCACTCTTTGTCTGAAGCTTTCTTTCAATCGCTAATTGTGTCTTATTATCCAAACACTTGAAAAGAAAAGCAATAGGTAAAAATGTAATCGAACATTATATCTTAGACTCTAATTTGTTGACAAACACATACTGTGCTAGGACGAACCTCCAGCCTGTGTATAGGGTCAGGATAGAGTGTGGAGCATATCCATATACTATCTATATACTACTTTTAATATACATCCGCATCTAACCATTTAGCTGGGATCATATCGGACGTAGTATTTGTCAGAACCACAATACACCTTTAAATATGTATATCCGTCTCATAAAAATCACGATAGGAAAGAACAACATCGCCTTTTATTGATGACGAGTATCGTATCTCAAGTATATATAAATGATTTTTAAAGATGATATCAATTTTTTATACGTAAGTCAATAAACAAACAAACTGAAAGAAAAAATATCGATAAGAATTTCGTATGTCTGAATATTTGATCTATGGTAAAAACTTGAACTTACTCTGTTCGTAGATATAGTTACTCAAGGACATCCTTGAGCGTTATTTACCCTGAAGATGTCTCGCGATTTTTCAGGGCATGATTATAATATTGATTTAATATTAATTTTCCACCCCTTCCCTCTCCAGCACAGTCAACTCGCTAGCTTACTAAAATACACGTACAAAATAACGTGAAATTAAAATAAATTAACTAATCGACTAGTCCCTAACAATTTACCTGCTACACAAACCCTGGAGTTAGAGAGAATGTCATCATGTTTATTTAGTAAACTACAGAAATTTACCACTACAGAGTACAACGAGAATCAACTTCATCGATATTCTGCAGATTATAGATTTAATATATTGGAAATTAATGTTAAAGTTTTCCTCCGCAAAATTCAAATATTTTTTTAAAATTAAAAGATTCTCAATGTAGCTAATATTGAGCAATGTTTGAAGATAGATCTATGTCGATTTTTTTTTAAAAAAAATTCAAATCATAAAAAAACCCGATTCTCTTCAAGTAAAAATAGCTACAGTCTATATAAAAACCGAACAAAGGAACAAAAGAAAAACTGAGAACCTACCTTGTAGCCATTTTTAAGATCAGAAATTTACACGTCTAAATACCAGAATCAGAAAAATGCATAAACGATACACTCTTCAAATAAACAACGTCCGTCAATTTTAAAACATCTGTGGAAGTTTGAAATATTTTATTTTCTTCCTTCTCTCTTTTGGAGATTATGTAGATGTCATATTTTTTAACAGTGTTTGAAACAAATAAATAGAGTTTTTTTATTATCTTACATAATATGGTATTCCTGACAAACAATTGTGTCATTTCTAATATCATCGTTACAACCACCAACTTGTCTGTATGTCGTCACGATATAACAACCTGGAACACATCTCTATTATCCGAAACTTGATTGGGTACGAAGAAACCAATCATAAGCTTTTTGGCCTTACCATTCTTCACATACTAAAACCCTGTGCTTTCGAAACATATCGCCAATATCTCCGGTATTTGTAGTATTGTATGTCCCGACAGCAGGAATAGAAAAGAAGCCTTACCATTCTTTACATACTAAAACTATCTATGAGTAAGTTCACAGAAATATGAGTCTGGGTCCAAAGTTGTCATTTTTTAAACACAAAACATCACACTTAAATAGTTCTTTTTATAACGTTGCGTTATGCAAAATGAATTCTCACCAAAGCTGACTGACTAACTGTACTTAACACATAGTAGCTACTTGGTACCCACTCCATTTTTCTAAAAATATACATGGTAACAACAAGCAGTGCTGGATACTAAATGTATGCATTAATTGTAATATGAGCCAATTATAACACATCGATCAGAATTATGTGAGACATTGATTCATGATACCTGAGGCTATCGTATGGTCTGCCGCACACACATAATAATTAGGTTCAAAAGCGCGCGAGATTCTTGAAATAAAAACCAGAGAACGTGCAAGTTAATGAACAAAACACCGCTTCTATCGTCATATGTCCATTTATGTAATTTATGAGGCTTGCAACAGTTCAAACACTTGCCCACAATCTATATGAAGTCCTATCTCACGTCATTATCTCAAAAACACGTAACAGTCAACAGCCGATATCTTCACTGCCGCTTAGGATCTTCTGTTTAGCGTAAAACGCGCGGATGCTTGCTTTTTGTAACGATTTTTTCAACTTTTTGTAGTATAAAGCTATTTTTCTAACTTCTAATTATTTTCTCTCGTTCTTTCTTCATTTGAAGCATAATTATTTAACCTTGTATATCGTACGTATGTTCCACTGAAACCAATTATGATTTAAGCAATGCTATATAAAGCTCAGTCTTTGTGTTTGGGATTCACGATTTAACGTCCCCCACTTGTCTACCTGCTAAAACAGCGCAGCAGAGTTCCAGAGTTCCTTCTAAAACACAATCATCTTGATTCTTCTCTAACAGCAAAAAACTGTATATGGATGTTTCGAAAAAGGTCGAGTGCAAATAAGCGCCCGGGCGTTATTTAATTTTAAAATTTCTAGAGGCGCTTATTTGAAGGGGGCGCTAATTAAAAGGGGGGCCTTATTCGAGAGTGAGCGCTTATTCGAGAGGGGCGTTTAATCGATGCATTGTGGTATATGTGACCACGATTGTAGATCAATCGATATTAATTAAATTTGGGGCCAGCTTAAGTGCTATATATATTTTAAAATGAAATTAACATTGACGATATTAAATTAAAATGACAACGAGAAAGAATCTGCTCAAAATTGGATTACGTAAAGACGAAATGTATAACCCTTTCAACGCTTGTTTATAAAATAATAGAAAGAATCCATTGAATAACATTTCACAACCATATGATAATAAGTAGCTCTATCAAATTTGTTTTTTCTTTTTTTAAACAAATCTTCTAAGTTTGTAGATTTTGGAATGTAATACATTTTGATCCCTCTTAATCGTTTGTTTTCAAAACAAATAACAAGTATGTTGTTATCCTTAATCTTGAAATGAGGTCACGTGTCGAAATGAGGTCACTTGGCATGCCCAGAATGTGAAAGACTATGCCATATCCCATCAGGCATACAACGTCGTATCAATGTCCAAACGACGTCAAAGCAACGTCAGGAACGTCGTTTTGATGTTGTTGCGACGATTATCCGTAGTCATTCACTTTGTGGTTAACCAAAGTTAGCATATAATGCTGTTACATAGTTTTAGATGTAATGTGTCCTTATGTGAAAATATCAAGCACAAGTTCTACAATGAAGTTTGAACGAAATTATTCGCCATTCTGTTTTCAGTTTTAGATAGGTATTTTGTTGTTCTTTAACAGTTTCCGAGTTTTTAACAACGCCTTTGCAAAAACCAAAATTATTGTCCGAAGATCCGAAAAAAATCCAATTTTCAAAATTTCGGAAATATTGGGGAAAATGTGTTAGTCATCTGAACAAAACTTTCAGAAACATGTGATTATATATAATCTGACTAATTTTCATATTATAAGTATTAATTAAACAGAAGTTATTACAAAATAGGTTTTTGGCGATTTATATAGGATTTCCCCATGTAGAAATAGGTAGTCTCAGGTTATGACCCATATTTTTTTATTCTTTTAAGTAACGAAGCTGAAATTTTCACAATTTGTGTTTTATAAATAGTTCAAAAAAGTCAAAAAGTTTCAGCTCGAGTGATTCAGACGTTATAAATAATAATGTAATAGGGTAACGGAATCCGCCCCCCCCTCCCCCTAACCTGAATGGGGTTAAGGCACTATCAAAATTTCGTTTCATAAGCTGTTGTGGTGACTGAAATTTCACATGTCTACGGGAATATCTATCATGAACGTATTCTTGGAAAAAATGTTTGCGGTGGTCGTTTCAGGTGTCCTGTGACCACGCCCATTTTTGGCCTTTATTATTGTTTTCATATATTTATCATCAGTTACGCTTAATTGAGTGAAATAACATATTAAAGACATGAAACTTACCATTTTCTATTGTTTTCAAGCAGTTATATTGTTCTCAAGACAATAAAAAGACAATGACCTATTGTCAAATAAATTTCTGTAGCTACATTTTCAAATTGAGTTTGATTAGAACATTAACTGCGGTGAAAATTTGTAGTAAGGAATTCAAAGTTGTTTAGAAGTAAAGGAAGTAGGGCATCTCACGCCCCCTCACCCAGATAAAATATGCTCCTGAAAGGGCCCCAGATAAAATATGGTTGACGTTGTTCTAGCGTCTTTACTCCGAACTTTGTACAAGTTTTTGTCATTGGATAGGTACAACTTACTGTTTTGGAACATAGAACAATAGGAAACAACATAATCATTAGACAATAAGGGATTAGCTTACAATACTGATTTGATAGTGGTGTTGTCACAAACACAAACTTAGGCGTAGAGAAAAAACATGCTAACAAAAAATGTTGCCGAGAACGAAAGTAAGTATGACTGCAGCTGTTTCGACAGTGTGGACACACATATAACCATATTTAAGTATGTATATGGTATGCTGATATGAATATTAAGCAATTTCCATCTATTATGTTACTCAGCAAGAATAATTGTTTTTCCCCTTATATGAGCACGTATGTTTAAATCTTTCGATCTATTTGCTCAGTTTATGAGTATCAACTAAACGTCATATTAAATATTTAGTTAAGACTTTGAACGAGTTTTGTAGAGAGATTTAATTTTATCACTACATAATAATATTTTGAATGAAGAAAGTTCTACTTATTATTATTTAAGTCTTGAACTATCACATGTGGTCAAACGCCACTAAACTAAAAAATATTGAAAACTACAAACAAAGGTGATAATATCAACGAGCTTGCAATTGATTGGTTGGTTCAGTAATCAAGGCCAATCAATTGTAACAATGTTGACTCATCCTGGTAATTGTTATGAAATACAGTATCAGCGTTTGACCATGGTATTGTTGCAGTTTATCATTTTTTATTATAATAAAAAAACTATAGAAGATGGTTTTATGTATGGAAGTGTATACAAGACATAGCATAAACTCTGAATGCAATTACGTTTTATAATTAATCATTTAATTAAGGTTAATTAAAGAAGGCTAATGTGTTCATTAATGAGTTCATTAAATTTGTAAACATAAATAAGTCAACAAACGAACTCAATTTGAAGTTTAACACTTCGCAGCATGTGAATTATATATCCAGTGGGAAAAAACTTGTTCAAAGTCAGCAGTAAAGACGCTGGAACAACGTGGTTCAATGTTTTCTAGCATCTCTAACGCGGACTTTGAACATGTTCTTTTTCTACTGGGTATAAATTGATCTGTTTAAAGGATTTCAGTGTAAGGTGTTTGTAACTTATATATCATATGACTGGTTACATTTCTGACTTAATGAGCTCCATTACACATCCTTTTGTTCTTGGCAACCAATGTATTTCTTTTATTATCTCCATAACGATTAATACTGCCGTGTAAACCAGGCATTAGTCTGTATCGTATTGTACAATAAAATACGTTTAAACTAATGCGTGAAACATGAAGATAAGTATCTAAGAACATAAATTGCATCATCATTCTATGGTAAGTAATAACTTGAGAAAATAACACACATATGCGTGAAAATCTGTACTCCAGTGATCGATATAAGACTATATAATCACTGCTAGCTCCACACATTATTCTCCTCAACAGTTATTTTTTATTCATATTTCGAACACTACATCCTACCTAGCAATCAAAAACAGTAAATGTAGGTACTGATGATATACATGTAGTTCGGTTTGAAAAAGATATTACGATCTTCCATAAAAAGAAACAAAGTGTGTCGTGTCCGCGATCAAAGCTGACCAAACACAGTCCGAAAAATCTTTCCGGCAAGTGACCTTTAATTCCACGTAAATCGACATTTTGACGTCAAATCTACGTCTTTTCTACGTTGAAAAACTTTACGTTCGCATTCGGAACTTACAACAAAACGGTAGTTCTTCACGTCATGAAACACTTACCCAGCATGTACACGACGTCAGATTGACGTTATCACAACGTCATATGGTTGTAACAACGTCGCTTTGAAGTTGTTTTTATTTTGAACGATGGTGTGTGTTAATGTGCCGAAATGGCCACCTACAATCTTGGAAAAAGATACTGTAGACAAAGTTAACTTTTTGCAAAAAGTCGAAAATTCAACTTGAGGAAAAAGTCTATAATTTTGATTATCAAGACGAATGATGCGAAAATTCCAATTTATTCCAAAAGACTGGGTACTAGGCGGATAAGAATAACAGAGTCTTAAACCTTAAGTCTACTCGATAAATATCTGAGATAAATCTTCATGGAATTCTCGTGGTTGTTTTCCTCATTTTTGTTTTACTTATGGCGTGTATTGCTCATCGAAATTTCTAAAATGTACATTACTTTCTTGGGACGTCACACAAAATCTCGAAATACTGCCATGGTAACTTAAAAAATAGATTTTAAATTTAAATCATATCTCTATCAAAATCTTAGGGAGGTGTAAGTCTGTAAAGAGAATTTAATTAGGCACTTGATAAAGAGATTCTTGTCCAAGATCTGGCGATCTGCCAAGGTAAGGTAAAGTTGACCAAAAATAATGATAAGGTTCTGAATATCGTACGACCATAAACTTATTCAGAAATCGTATACTTTTTGATAATGGATCCATGCAGGTACCCTGTCAAAACGTCGTCTTTTTGACGTTGATTGACGTCAAGTAACCACTGACACATTTATACTTCTAATCTCAAACCTGCTGGCGCGCGATGTCTTATCAACGTCGATAAGACGTCGTTTTAACGTTGATAAGACGTCACTTTCTCACTGGGTAGAAACGTTCCCTTACATATCATTATTTACCTTTATTGCTGATTGATCTGCCACCATCATCATTTAGCTTTCTTTACACAGTAGAAATAACAGAGTGAGAAAACACCAAACTGTTGTACAACTTTACAACTGATAATAATTAAAATTAGGAACTTTTTCAACACAGCCTTCTTTATTCACACCAAGTTGAAACGGATATAAGTGATTTGTACCAACGCGTACGAGTTTTGTTTTGCAAAAATATATTTAGAATTTTCAGTAAAGGAGGATCTTGAATTTATAAAGAGTGTTCTTTTGTTTTGTTGCTTATGGTTGTGACGTATGAAAATAGATGACCAGAAACACTTGCTAAGATGACATGTCTATACAAAGAACTTATGACGTTGTCACGTGTTATTTTTGTTGCGTATTTATAAATGTTTACATTTATAATGTGATTAACGATTAATTGTGATAAAATTTGCAACGTGCGTATAATATTCTTTCAATATTCTTTTAATATTCTTACAAGGATTTCATATGATGCAAATTCATTTTTAATCTTATTGTACTAGTCTGACGACATTTGGTTCATTTGTCGCATATTTCCTAGCATGCACAAGGTGTCGGATAAAAGTTTAAACAACGTCAGAAAAAAGTCATGACACCTCTTGTCGTTTTTACATTAATGCGACGTCTATGTCCATTGAGTTGGTAGATAATAAAGCCTTTGTGGCTATAACACGTAAATAGCCCGGTACCCGACATCGTGAAGACATCGATTTGGTGTCTTTTATAACCGCTGGTTAGATATCATTGTTCCATCAGTGAACGTCATTCAACGTTGTTCTAGCGTCTTTACTGCTCATATTGAACAAATTTGTGCCCACTGGGTTAGAACGTTGACTAAATAACCATCATTCTAACGGCAAGTAGGGTAAAAACAAATAATGACTGCAGGCTACAAAGCGAATCTATGCTCGAACATCTCTCACCTGAAGTGGTTATTTACTCTTCGATCACTGAAGTGATTATTTACTCTTACTTTGATCCCTGAAGGGCAGAGTTAGTATTTGAACGGATTCGAATACTTCTAAGTAGGTAGCTGTGCAAGGAATTATAGCCACACCAGACGGATAATAGTTTTATCCCCTGTGGATGTGTCATAATGGATCCATAAGCATTAAGTTATGTGGCTTATTAACTTTTAAAAAAGGTATCCCTGAGCATTTATAGAGTTCTTTTGGTAAGTAATTGAGAACTTTCTTTGGTCTTTATTATCAACAGCAATGATACATAATCTATCCATTTATCCTGCTTAAAATGCTGTAAATTCATCATGGCAGTCCATCTCAGATATTTATCCGAGACTTATTACTTTTCTTTAAATCATACAATACAGTTTTAAAGACGTCTTTCAGTGTCTTTAATGGTATTATTATCAGAAAATGTTTTAAATTTTTTAAAAGCTGAAACCATTGGAAATCGTCTAGTCCAGTTTGTTATCTTTGAAGAAAATCAATGTGCTTTAAGTAAATTGTTTTGATATTTTTAGTTGTGGTTTTGATAGCAAAGTGTTGTGATATATGTGTGTAATCATGTTTGTTGTTTGTTGTTGTTGTTGTCGTGGGTGATAGATATACGTTTAAAGCATATCAGAATCCCGCGATACTATAGTCAATTATTGAATACTTTTATCTATAGGATGTGTTAAAAGTAAACAAGCGAGCCTGTAATTGATTGCTTTAATCGAGACGAAGAAATCAATCAAATGCAAGATCGTTAAGTTAGGTATCACAATCGGCAGATCTAGATGTGTTTCTTAGCATTACTTCGTTCTTTTAGAGGCTTTTAATAGAATTATTACTTTATATAAAACCTGAAGCTGACACAGTTTAATAAATTGCAGTTATGAGCATTAAAAGCAGTAAAGATGCTCCTATTACAATGTAAGTAAATGTTAAAAAAAAGAAAATATTCTTCGAGTATTTATTCATCTTCTTTCAATATTAGATTGGAATATAACAAGCTGGGGGATGCCCTCCTCCCCCACCTTCACTTTTTGAATAGCTCGGAAACGATAAACGGCAGCGACTTGTGCAACTTTTCTTATTTAGCTGTTAGACACATATAGCTAAAATTGGATGATCATTAATACTTCACATGATAAGAAGAATATCAGAAAACCTCAAATAAAAAAGTTGGTTTTCGTGGTGAAATCTTAATAAAATGATTACGTCATAACATTTTATTGGATAATGGTTACGTCATAACATTTTATTGGATAATGGTTACGTCATAACATTTTATTGGATAATGAAACATTTGACAGTAGTTTATCATCCCGAAAGAAATCTGCTGACATTAGTTTAGATGATAAACTTGATGACTTTGAAATAAATTTTGATAAATTTGCTGCCCAATACTGAGTGATGACGCCATTTTTATTCATAAGATGATTTTGGCTGCCTACGAAAGAGATTTCAATTGTCTTTCAGAAAAATATTTTTTCAATCAAATTAAAATTTGCAAAAAATCACAAATTTTGAAGGGTTGTCAGGCAGTTGTCAGCACATTGAACTTCAATCGCTTATATCTCCACCAGTATTCAGCTTCATGAAATGCTACTAACAAGATAAATGTTTATATGGATTTCAGTTTTTGTACCATTAAGTTTACCCAGTGGGCAAGTATACTTGTTCAAAGTCAGTAGTATAGACGCTAAAACAACGTTGAAAATGTTGTTCTAGCGTCATTACTGCGATCAGGAGATCAGGAGATCGAGAGTTTTAAGATCCATTAACAAATGGGGCCAACACACAAGCATAAGGAACATAGTTATTTTTTGAATTTTCCATCTTCTTTGATTAAATTGGAATAACTTCAACCCATTCAAACAAAGATCTAATCTTAAAATCTAAAGACTGTCAAAAAGAAGCAATAAAAAACACATAATATTCTTTCTAATTTCGAAACATATCTCTAGAATCAAATATTCTTTAATCATTTCTTAGGCTTTGGTATGAAAGTCATTTTTTTGTTTTGACAAAGCTGTCATCTTAACATTCCTGTACTTTTAAATGATGGCAAATTTTCACGGTTTAAATATGTTTCAAGAAATGAATTATGCATTCTAAATGCCGTAATAATTTAAACGTTTATACAAAACATTCACCTTTCATTCAAGATGTCACATATACGATAGACATATATACACAAGATGTCACATATACGATAGACACTTCCAGAAGAGAAACATCTGTAAACTTTGTATTCAATCAATCTTTTAAGATGTACTTATGCTCAGTGTAGCTATACCATGATATTATAGTTTTTCATTTCGTTTGAACATGAAAGTCAACGAACTTGCACTTAATTGGTTTAAATTAATTGCAAGGTTGTAAGGGGACATAGTCTTTCCAAACTGCAATACCATAGTTATACAATGAACATAAATACATCTTGAAAGAGTGGTGATGGATATGTTTTCAACGCAATGTTTACAGATGACAGATGTGATATATGAAAGGTAATCATAATGTTAGTTGGCTTGAACCATTGGTTTTCTTTTAGGAGAATATTTTTTTGTACGTTTTTTAGATTTAATTTAAAGATCAGACATAATATCGTGTCATTATTCAAGTTCATCCAATTCTAAGTAACCATTAATTCATAAAAATGATCGTTTTGCTGTGGATAATACGATTCTTATCCAACCCCTTTATACTATCATATAGATTATTTACACTGATTGGAACTTATGTATATAGTAGATAGACATCACGTGGTATTTCGTCATAGATTTCTTAGCAACGAAGAGTGCTATGTCATACTTAGACCAGAGATGTACCATGCCTTGGTCAAACTTATCTGCTTTTAAATGACTCACTTTTATTTCAATGATTGTATATTTATTACCAATATTTTCTGTGTTCTTAATATTATTTATTAATGGTACCGTATCCCCTGGTTAGGTAAGGTATACTTATCGTCTGGAGTGAGATTCTTTTTCATCAACGATCTTTTAACTTTGATTCAGCATTACCTTATCATCTCCTGTGCAGATAATAAATATTTATATATAATTTAGTTTTTTCTTTTTTGTTCTATAGTGTAGAGGACGTGATGGATTCGAATGATGCAGAAGTGAGCGATATCAATGAACCTACTGAATCATTGATGAATTTTCTGGAGATAATTGAAATGCATCCTCAATTAAAAAGAAAAGTGACAAGGCATAAATTTCCAGGAGCATCTGGTAAGACTGAAATCTCAATTATTTTGATTTCACGCAAATATTAGTAAATTCCATTTAGGAGATTACTCAGTAGGCAAAAACATGTTCAAAGTCCGCATTAAAGGCGCTAGAACAACGTCGTTCGACCTTGTTGTTGCGTATTTTCTGCGGAGTTTGAACAAGTTTTTCTACTGGGTTAATTGCAGCCTACGTGCTTTCCAAAGCCTTAAAATAACTTGCAAATATCACCTGTGCAGGAGGATATCACTTATGCAGGAGTTGAATTAAAGATATGCTGCTGGAAGAAGCCACGACAATACCACCATCTTATATAAACCTTAAAAAGTCCAAAGGAGCACATCTCTAGAACTGTTGATATTTAATATCTACGTAGAAGAGTACTGAGTCAACGAGCTTGCAATGGATTGGTTATTTCGTACCAAAGAGACCAATCAATTGCACGATCGTTAACATACCACTCTTGAGCAGTTGAAGATTAATTTCCTTTACAATTTAATAGGAATTGATGTAGTAGTGATGCCTGCAACTCCTCGAGAATCGCCTGTTAATGGTTTCAAACCGGAAATTACGAAAAAACCACAAGACATTGATTCGATAGTTGGTGAAAACGCCATCTTTAAAGTTACGGTAGAAGATCGTACTGGGGTATCAGTTTCCTGGTCAAAAGACAGGAAGTTATTATTTGGTTCCGGAAGGATGAAGTTTTGGGATAAGGATAATACATTTTATTTTAAAATATCTAAAGTACAGTTGTCAGACGAATCTTTATATGAATGTCGCGTACAAAATGAATACAGTGAAGTATTGTTAGATGTACAACTCCTTGTTAATGGTAAGTAGATATGTAGACGTGACTACCTCGTCTGATTAACGTCGTGGTGTCGTTTTGACGTTGCTTCAATATTGATTCAACGACGTGTGCTTGCATCAGAGCGTGTGAAATCTTGCAGGTTGACCGTTTAAGACTCCGAGCATTTTTTTTTTTTACTATTGGGCGTTAATATGGGTGGGTATTAATGGGTATTATTAAAGGTACATAATCACCTATTTTTGGTCAAAATTTCCATATATATGTCAAATGGATAAATGTCAAACACTGAACATACTCAAGAAAATATTAGAGTCTAAAGAAGTTGAAAAACAAGCCATTCGTTTCTCTGAAAACGGAAAAGGTTTGTTTAAAATTAAATCTACATACTAATATTTATCCTTATGGAGTCCTCAATGTTACTAGCAACGTGAACGTTGTTCTAACGTTATTTTGCTGACTTTGAACAGGTTTTTGCCGACTGGGTGCTTCCCTTATCTTTCACATCCAGTTGGATCACAACGTCGGATCAACCTCGACACGACGTGACGTTGTTTTTGCTTTATTCTGACTCTAATTCTTATGTTCTTATAATATGTTCTTATTTTTCGTTTAGAAGACGACGAATCTGACGAAGAAGAAGATAAATCAGCAAGAATTATTCAAAAACTTAAAAAAGAATACATTATAATAGAAGGAGAGAAACTTTTACTAGAGGTACGTACAGAAGGAGATCCTTTCCCTCGTGCAGAGTGGTATTACAACGGCCAGATGCTGAGAAACAGTGAAGATATACAAATCGTGTCTAAAAAACATCTCCATACTTTATACATACAAGAATCAGTGCTTGATGATGAAGGGAATTATAAATGTGTCGTATATAACGATTTAGGAGAGGATAGTACAACAACTATTGTATTAGTTGACGAAAAGAGTTAAAAATTATGTCGGCTGGTATAGTAATGGAAGATTGAATCAATGTAGAACCTTCCCAGTTGTCACACGACGTCGGATCATCGTTTAACCACCACAAAACGACGTTGATACCTCCTTTTGACGTTGATTCAACGATAATCCGACGTTGTGTGTCTGCAGGATTGCCGGCAAGTAACTTCTAATCAATATCAAAAAGGCGTTTTTTTAACGTCATTCAACGACGAAAAGACGTCACTGTGAACGTGCATAATTTAAGACGTCGTATTTTAGACACGGCTTGACGTTAAGCGACGTCTTCTCAAGATTTTTAAGATGTTGCAGTACCCCGGCAGGGCGTAGATTAGATACTGGTTTCAACTATTCGTTTGACCTGCATGGAAGATTAGTTTTAGAGGCGTGATCAGGTTTTAGGCTTGATATTATCAAAAAATGAATAAAGAAGATGGTTGTAGAATAGAAAAATCTATTCAGTCACATCGCATATAAAAATTAACAACCCGCACTGAACACACGCTGTCAGATCAACGTCGAATATACACTAAAGCGTCGTCTCGATGCTGCTTCGACGTTGCTTTGAAGTCGTGTGTCTGTTTGGGAATGTATATATGGGAATTATGATATTTTAATTGTTCAAGAGATATAAAATAGACGACCATAGATTAGCATCCAGCAGCCATACACGACGTCGGATAAACATCGTAACAACGTCTAAACGGCGTCGCGACGTCCTTTTGACGTTGCTTCAATGTTAATCCGACAGGGACAAAATGTTTTATAATAGAATAACATAATGCATTGCGTATGATGTAGCTATCCATATTGCAAAATACGCATGCGTCAATTTCGATGAGACAACATCGAACGTGAACTTTGACTTGTGCGGTATAATAAGTCAATGATTTTGAAATTAGTTTTTTTTGTTCGATACATGAATGAGTCAGCAATAATCGTCTACAGAGTTAACGGAATTCTAAAACAAAAAGTTTAGTCACGTGATCAGGGAAGGACGAGGCTTCTTTAGATATTTGCTTTAGTCTATATCCGTGTTCAGTTTTCTTTAGAATTATCATCAGAAGGGTGTTGGATGAGAAAGTAGAATACGCCCAATTTACCGCCAATTCAAGCGACACCAAACCTACAAGGGTTTAAGGTTGATCTCCATGATACAGAAAATACGTTGCGAAAGCCAAAAGAACACATTCCATTGTGAGAAATTGACGTCACACATCGTGTAAGGTCGATGTCTTCTTCTTTCGGCCAAAATATTTGCCTTAGTATTTGTCTTTGTATCGTGGAGATCAACCCTTAGGCTGTACTTAGTCTCTCTTTGTATGCAAAGTACAAGAGTTGGAATTATCGTAAATTCCGTTATGTTCCGGAAAGATTTTCCGAATGATAGAGACGCTTCAAGTCAAAGAAGTTGAGAGACCGTCATAGTCTACATAAATATTGATACATGTCGTCATTACATCATTATTTGCTTAAAATAGCGACTTGCTTTGTTATTCTTCTTTATTCCAAACGCGTAAAAAGGAAATTTAGAATATTATTATTATATTATTATTATTATTATTGTAATAATCACATATATACGTCAGATATGCTATAAACGAGCATATTTGCTTATATTTACTCGTGTGTTTATTACGTCTTCTCTATTGTTTATTTTCTATGTTCTACCATCTTCTTTATTTTCTACCATCTTGTTTATAACACAGTGAGGTTTATTTATGCAAGATAATCATTAAAACTATGTACTTAACAGATATAAAATTTAGTCAAGTTTATTATCGTCGGAAATTGAGAATAAAGCAGGAAGTTGAACTATCGTGCTAGTACGTCTAAACTGGTTATTTTGACGTCAAAACTGGCTGTTTTGACGTCTATAAGTCACGACGAGAACAAACAAGAATGTTACCGATTCACTTATTTCTACTGAAATCTTAGGAATTAGCTGAATGAACAGAATGAATGAATAGAAAGTGGTGGAAAATATGAAAGATAACCAAATATGGACCTATCACCACCGTATACGGACTGTGTGAATGTATGACAATAAATCTATTCACAAATACATGAAAACGTATATACGGACTGTGTATATGACAATAGGCAGCCTTTACAATAGGAAGTTTTTACATTGCAACCAGTTTCTACTTTGAGCAGTCAGCACATCTTTCCGTGTATTTGTGGATAGGTCTATTTGTTAGTCTTTCACGTTATGTTGCGTGACATGATATGGTTCTTTTATAACCGATGTGAAGGAGAGATTTCTAATATTTTGATAAGCATCAGATCTATTCTTTGATATATAATCGGATTAGATCAATGTATAACCGGATTAAGTTAATGTATCTCCTTAATCACAAATCTCCATGACCTCTGACATCTAACCTATATATCGTAACCTCGTAAGTCTCGTAACATATATAGTAACCTCGTAAGTCTCGTAACATTTACCCGCATAGGAGTCTTTATGACTTATGATAAGAAATTAAGCGCGAGTAAGTTGTAAGCAAAATATAAGGACAGAGTGATGCCTCACAGTTAAACAAATTAACCGGAACATAGAAAAAATGAACAAATTTGCTCTAAATATCCGCTCTTAAAATTTGTGCAAATATTTCCGTAATTCCTATTAAACTGTCACTGAACACAATCAAGTTAATCGAGACTACTGAACACAATCAAGTTAATCGAGACCACTGAACACAATCAAGTTAACCGAGACGTATTGCCACTGAACACAATCAAGTTAATTGAGACGTATTACCACTGAACACAATCAAGTTAATTGAGACGTATTGCCACTGAACACAATCAAGTTAATTGAGACGTATTGCCACTGAACACAATCAAGTTAATTGAGACGTATTGCCACTGA
>JAULBZ010002880.1:0-17695 GCA_032360805.1 Neoturris breviconis
ATTCAAATCGACAAAACTTAAGGTATTTAAAAATGTTCGGGAAAATAGAATAAACACTACAATGATATGCTAGTATTATACTGTTTCTTCTTTTTGTGCTCATTTATCTACATCATCTAACCGCAAAAAACTAGATATATGAATTTTCGTTTTCACTAAAAAATGTTTTGAAATGTTTTGAAATGTTCTAGAAGGGGCGCTTAATTTTTGTAAAAAAAGGGGGGGAAGCACTCTATTCGAGGAGGGCTTTTAATCGATGTATTACGGTATAATATAAAAGAACATAAAGCCTAGGTTGCCTAATGTAACAAAAACATTTTTACGTAAGAACATTCATAGGGCTTAAATTAAAAAAAAAATAAGAACGCAAAGGCTTAAATCACTCACTCACGTTCTTATAAAAAAAGGGTGTAATTAGAGTGAAAGTTTAATTGCAAACGACAATTCAGGCAATTATTAAATTTTTGTAGAGATTTTAGGCTGCTTACAAGAATGGGATACTTAGGTGCTTACGGAATATTTCCAGTGGTAATAATCCAAGGATAAGGGGTCACGGTTTATAACATTTGACTTGGTCTATAGACCTAAAGGATTATATTGATTGTTATCAAGTTTATTTTATTATACCCCAAGTTGATTTTTCAATAAGAGCATCCGATTGTTGTATAGAAGAGGGAGGGGTGATCTTTAGAGGTTAATTCAAAAGAGGACAGGTGCTTATTATAGAATTTACTTTGTTGACAAAAGTACCGTACTCTAAAAATTTAATTTTTGAAAATATATTTACCATCTGTTGTTGCATTTTTCAGTTGGAAGGTTTTACAAAATATAGTTGAATTTTTTGGATCTTGTACAATGATATGCAAAACAAGTACTTTATTCACATATACCCATAAATCTTCACCACCAGCAAATTGGAAGTGTTCTGTTCCACTGAAAGTGAAGCCTGTTCGAATAGCACTTGTAAACCTATAGTACAAAAATAACATCCATGTTTACGTCAACAACATTTTTACTTTCATAAATAACTATATTCTCTATTTTATTGTGAAGGGACAAGATAGGGTAAAAACCTGTTTAAAGTCAGCAGTAAAGACATGGAACAACGTTAAGCAATGTTGTTCTAGCGTCTTTATTGTGGGCTTTAAACAAGTTTTTGCTCAACCGCACTGTCACATTGATAGCAAAACAATGTTTGGTTAGATAAAAACAACTTCATACATCTGGTTAGTCACAGTAGCTATAAAACCTGTCTAGCGATGCAGCAAGTATATGTAACTCATCGCTATGCTGTATGCGCCTACCCTAAATTGAGAAGTTCTTTTCCACAGTCCTTTTGACCTTGTGCCTTAAACCCTTCGCCATTGACTGCCCAATATTTATCATTCCAAAACGTAAATACTTGTTTTTTATTAACTGGGTCAATTTCGCCTTCAGATAATAATGTTATTTGACCATCAACATAAATATTTTTCGACGATGTTGAACGAAACCAATGTGAAAATGAATCAATTTTTGGATTAGTTGATGTTCGTTTTGCAAGCCATGTCTCATATGGACTTGCAATATATTTGGGACAACAATCATCAGGAATGTAATCCAACTGCGTATCAAAATCAGAATGATCAACACTAAATAATTTAGAAATAAGAATAAATAAAAGATAAAACACATAAATAAATACAGTCGAAATAAGAAAAACAGCTTCAGACATAAGGCAAATAATCACTGTAGAGGAGAAATGTTTAAGCATAGCTTAAGGCTATAAAGCCTAAAGCCATGCTCAAAAATCTCTCCTCCACAGAGATTATTTACTTTTATTTCGATCAATAAATTATCCCAGCATAATAGTGTTTGGAAATATAAAGTAATGAAATTCACAACAAAGGGCTGAGAAACATTCAGAATGTTACAGCTTAGAATGTAATTGTATAATAATAAAGCCTTACGGGAAATCATAATATCTGATGTCCAACTTCACTGTCCCGCTTACAGTTGTATCTAAATTTAAGGTTATATAAATTCGATTGGTTTAATATTTGGTTCAGTGTATGATTAATCTCGGTAATAATGCACTGTTTCTATTTATGCTCTATTTATGCTGACAGAATAATGCACAACATTGATGAAACAATATTAATGTAGCATATGATCGATCTCATCTTTCTGCAGCAATACTTTACATTTATTTAAAGTCATAGCATAGTACTACCTTTAGTTCAGCTTTAAATTCGCAATTTGAATTTGATATATGTTCATTCAGTTTAAACTATGGCACTCAACTTGTGAGAATACAACAGAATACAACAAGAAATACAATAATAAATATACCTATGCACCTTATTTTCTTGGTGTTTTGAGTATCCATTATGAATATATTGTTAAATTACTTTTTGTGCAGATTATATTTTGATCAGTCTTAGTTTTGTGCACCTTACGTCTGAGCAAATGCAAATACTGTGCACATTTAAATACACGTAAGGTACATTGCAAGTAAACAAAAGACTGCCAAATTAATAGATTGATGAGATTTTAGTAAACGATTAAGCAGTAATCATTGCGTGAAATATGTTAAAAAGAAGCTAAATATTTACTGTGCGATAAAACCTGAGTTTATTTTAGTGCTTACCAATAAATCCATCATTAATTAACAATATGTATAGCCTACATGTTAACCATAATATGAAATTATTTTATTACTCACTAATGAATCCATCATTAAGAGCACTGATGTCCACATCGTATAGTCTACTTATTAACTGAATATCAGAATATTATTTACTTACTGCATTTTACACATGTACTGTAACAATAATTACAACATCCTTTAGGGTCACATGACCCAGTACGAATAGCATTTGAAGCAATAACATCGCATTTTGTATCAGTTATGCATGTAACGTGTTCTGATTTCGTTTGACATTCATATGGATGACCACTTGCGCAAAGAGTGGCTTTACCTAAAACAGTAACAGTAACATTAACCTTATTCTTACCTCCTATACTTTTCTACGACTTTTCTATAATTTATCTAGGATCAGTTTGTTTTTTTTATTTGGAAACTAGGGATAATTATTTAATTTTCTCCTGGTAATCATGTTTTTGATTTTCCAAAAAACATTTTTTTTTACTTACTTTTGCTTGAAAAACATTCTGACAAATTTTGGTGACCAAAGATTTTTTCACATGTTTTTTTTAGCACTTGATTTGATGATGTTATTATAAAATTACTAGCATCCAATAATGGATAAATGTTTATCGTAAGGTAGGAAATAATTTATTGATTCAAATTAAAGGCAATGTTTAGAAGATGGAGTAGTATTTATTAATTCTACATTTATTTCTTCCACAAGCATTAATTTCACATTATTAACTTCTGTTAATGTATTTAACTCTGATGATAACTGTTGGACATATTATATTTTAGTATAGAAAGGGAGCATCTCCGCAGAGGCATCTTCAAAGGGTACTGAATCAACGATCTTGCAATTGATTGGTTTCTTCGTAATCTCTTGCAATCTCGTTGACTTAACACTTAACAGATTTTCTTTCTCAAATTTTTTGATTTTTGATTTTGACTTCTTTAAAACTGCTAAAATATTTACTCTTTGAAACAAATTTTGGAGATGGTTCCTAATATATATCCACAAGAAATGTCAGACGAAAATGAAGGAGCTTAGCCAACCCAGAATGCATTGCGATATATTCGAATTCGTAATGGTGTCGCTATCGGTAAATAGGTCTATTATTTTTTGTCTCATTTCTCCAGTTCAAACAACAACAGCAAAGAGTTATTTCCTTGATGAAAACACCACGATACACAATATAAATAAATCCATGAAGATTTAGGAAACCTAAGAATGGGGCCAATGCTCGCATGCAATGGTTCAGGATACAGTTTTCGAATAATACAAACCTTTTCGTTCTAATGTTGTTACAGGTAAATTCCTTGTTCGTGCACTTTTCTTATCATCGTTGTAAGTCATTGTTAGGTAACATCGGTAAGTGCGACCAGGTAAAACACGATTTCCACTAATAATGATTTGTTTCTTATTTGTAACTGTCTCTAAAATATTTAAAAAATATTTTGCCGAGATTTATTTCCGCAGATGAAGAATATTATTTAAGAAAAATATTTCTCCACCCCCCTTGTTTTTGTTGATAAAGTACAAGTAAAATTAAAGTAAAATATATGTTTTGCACAGACTTAATTTCGTGGAAGAGATAGCAAACAGTGGAACTGCAAAAGTTTTCTCCCATAAAACTAGTCACAATAAAGTAAAATGAGTGTATAAATAGCATACACAAAGAGTAACAAGAGTGCATTGAAAGTATAAAAAAGTGTATAAACACAGAATATTAAGTGTATAAAAAAATGTACAAAGTGCATAACAATAATGTATTAAGTGTATTAAAAAGATGTATACAGTGTCAAATCAAAATAATGTATAAAAAAGAATGTATACAAATAGTGTATAGAGTAGATAAAAAGGATGCATAAATTAGTGTGAACAAAGAGGGAGGCGAGATCAACGAAACTATTGGCATATTTTTTGACCTTGTTATGTCCCATCATTAGTGTATAATTAGTTCCAGGCACATAGCTAACGACAAAGGGGATCTATCCAACATACTTAGTAGACACTTAATACTTTTTTGACCAATGAAATAACAGCTAAAATCTCAAAATCGGAACAATAGAAATAAGTACAATGGAAATATTGTGATGGAACTTTATCAAGTACATTGAATCATTCCTATATTAAATACCTGTTACATATTAAGGTGGATCGCCACTAGGCAAATTCGCTCCAATGAATTCTAAATAAAGCCAATTTCAATTAATGTAATGGCTTCATTTAGAATTCGTGTGAATGAATTTGCCTAGCAGAGATCTGCCTTTATGATGTTTTTGACCACCTGGGTAAATTTAATGCCCATTAAATTTAGTACCCAAGATTATGTTCATTGGCATTAACATTTAAACTACCTGTTAGTACTTTAATTGGTCCATCATCAACCAGGTTACACGTAGCTTCAAATGTAAGCTTTGCAGAACCAGCACTTGGTCCTTCAGGATAAAGTGTAGCTGGGTATTCATAATCTATTTGAATTGTATAATCCTCAGGTGCAGTGATGCTAGTAATAAGAGGAGCTGCAAAAAAAATATAAGCTTTTACAATAAAAAATGATTAAACAACAGGTAAAACTAGATTTCTTATCACCTAATATTTCCACATTATAGCAATACATGGTTCATGTACAATGATATGCAAAACTGTATTCATTATTATTTCATGCAGTAACATATATTGCTATACAGTAGCCACCGCTTTACTCGAATACTGGATAACTCAAAGTATCCTGTTATCAAACTATTTTTGTGTTTCCCTTGGATTCTGCCTTAATACTTCCTTATAAAAGTTAACGGTTAACTCAAATGCCGTATAACTCGAACATTTCGTTATTGGAACATTTTTTACTTCCCTTGGGAAGATTTCTTCGGATAACTGAAATAATCGGGATAAACAGAAAAAAATGAAATTTAGGTTTACAATTCTTTTAATTTAAGAAGTTCCTCTTTCAAAATATTTACAAACTTTATTTGTCCAGTAATTATTAACTTCAGATTATATTCCGTCCTTTGCCCTCTCCAAGCGCGTAAAAAACTACCGTTTACTCAAACTTTCATCTTAAAAATCTATAATTTTCGAGTTATCGAGCACTCCAGATTAGACAAACTTTCGTTAACTCAAACAACTTTCTGTTTCCCTTGGAGGTTCGAGTTAAGCGGCAGCTACTGTATATAGAAATGTTGGGTGATAAGATGGAAAAATGACTGACATAGGGCAGCATTTACATGGATCTCTAAACAAGTTTCACCTTAAAAAACAATCTTGCAATTGATCTAAAAACATTAAAGACATAGAATGTTTCTGAAAACGATTGTATATATATGCAAGAACTCTGTATGCATAAGCATTATGAACTAACATTGTCACATGTAGCCCTCTCTTCTTGTTGCTATGTGCAGTAGTGGCTCAGTGGTTAAGTGGTGGCACTTGTGATTCGGAGGTTCCTGGTTCAATACTATGCTCAGTGAAAATGTTTAGTCCATCTGCTGCCTATCTGTTCCCCTGTATAGTGGTTCCGGCCATGTTTCGAGGTCAATAGGGTAGGTTAACGATTGTATCATCCGTCATAAATATGATTAAGATTTGGAGAGGATAAAAAAGTACTCCCTCTCCTAGTAGTGGCCTCGACCTTGAGAGTGGGGAATGATTTAAAAAAATGATATAAAAAAGTGAAGTAATAACCAATAGTAGATAACTAATTCTGGAGAAAAGATAAGGAATAAGCAAGTAAAGTAATTTGAATTATTTCATATACAAAACTTTTGGCTTAAAATTTCGTTACACAAAAAATTGTATGAAACTAACGAAAATTTTATGCAAAAGTTTTATATATGAAATAATTCAGATTATTTTACTTGCTTATTCTTTATCTTGTCTTCCGAATTAGTTATCTACTACATCCCTGAGAAACACGCTTATCTCAATAAGAGTCACTTCATAACAAACAACATAAAAAATAAACCATACTACAAATAAAGTCATTCTTCCGTCCTCTAATTGTCCCTTGATTACCACTCCGAAATGATTTGAAACCTTCCAATGCTTTTGGTGCCGCACATTGTATAACTGGACAATATCTTCCACGAACATTATAACATGTATTAGCATTTCGAGTGTTCAGATATTTCAAAATAGAAGTATAGAAATGACAATCACATTGAAGTTCAGTTGTTTCAAGGGAACTAGAAAATACAAAACATTATACTAGTTAATAAAGTCTGATTTATATATACATGATTTTGGATCAGAATGAATCAGCTTTAAGCAATAGTATTGGCTCATTTAACAAGGCTGGAACAAATCAGAAATTAGTTGATAAAGATTATTAACCAAACAAAATCGAAAGCAATCGGATCGGGTTTAATCCAGCACCTGAATAAGTATAAATCAGCCTTAACAGAAATTTTAATGTGTATCTGTAACAGATACTTAACTCACCACTACAGATTTATAGAAGTATCCATTCAACCGTTCTAAAGGGGAAAGTCTGCTCAAGACTGAACAAATACTAATGAGTAAGTGATAAACTTCTTTAATTAAAATTGTTGATACATAAAAATGAAAAATCCTTCAAAAGAATAGAATTATGGTTACCTGAAAGGGCAAAATTCCCTATCTATGAGCCAAATTTGTTTTTACACAATGGTGAGCAATGCTTATTCAAAGCACACTGGGTAAAAACGTATTTTCACAGTATACATTTAATCGCCAAAAAGAAATAATATTTTAAGACAGTTCCTGACCATAATTGAGAAAGTCAAAACAATTCAACATTTATTTTAAAGTTGTTTTGTTTTTGATCTGAATACAAAAATGTTGAAAATCGTCAATTTGCTCTTAACTAAGGAATTTACACCATAAATATACTTCAATTATTCTTTTCAATTTCTGAATAGTGTTAAGGCGCATTTCTGCCAACAAAATGTACTGTTTTTTAATGTTAAAATTCTTTAGGATAACTTCATTTTTGCTTCTTGAGAGTCTTACTTCCCAATCTAACATTTTTAGAGGAATTAAAGTATGAAAATAATTTTGGCAAAAAATAAAAACCAATAAAAATCCAGAAAACCAATCGAAGCTCGATAAGTGTTATCTGTCAAGCATTTAAACTTCTGCATATTAAAAGGTAATTAGAAGGTTTATTACTTTCAGCCGTCTGAACCTCTAATTAAGCTAATTCAGCACACTCTGCACATTTTTATAGATTTTATGATGTCGTAATGATGCTTTTGCTGAATTAGTGCAATTAGTGCAATAAGTTTATTTTGACTTATCTGACGACTGTGTTTTCATGAAAAAGATTTGATGGAAAAGATACAATGGCAACATCAAAATGTAACGATCTGTTGAAATTATCATTTAGAAAGAATAGATTCATTTAGGTGTGATATTTTTGTCATTATAAAGGCCGTTTTCCACTTCAGAAACATTTTACGCTTATTGGAAACGGAATAGAAAATGCACACGCGTAGAAAGAAATTATAGACATTTCCGGAGAAAATGTTCTGAAGAGGAAAACGGGCTTAATGCTTTGTTCATTAATTACCACCTAAATGACATTTTAATGAAGAAAATAATTACATGAAACGGTTTTGAATTAAAACTATTATTTAGAAATAAATTTAGACTTTCCATCTTTGTATGATTAGAGCTACGTAGCTTTAATGATATATTTTTCATAAATTGAAAGTTATTTCCTTGTACCTATTTCGTTAAGAAAATTCATTCAATAGAGTATTCTCTTGACCTTCAGAAAATATGTACTTTAACCATGTGAAATTCATATGCTAAACATATAGACTCATGGTTTTACTTATCAGAATATGAATAGCATTATTATTTAGCTGAAAAGCTAATTGTTATCAATTATGTGATGGGAGCTAAAGGATCTCTGACTATCTGATTGAGTTCTTGTTACAAGTATTCCAATGTTTTCATATAAATAAACATCCACCCTTTTTTAAACATCTTCCTCAAATGAGCTGAAAAAGTTAATAAAGGCCCCCTCAAAACATGTTGTCGTGTTTGCACCATATTTTGTTACATTTTTGAATATATAAGCAAGCCATTACTACAACAACCTTGCAATTGATTAGTTTCTTCACAACGAAGAACCAATGATATTCCTCACATCAAAGAAACTGATCAATTACAAGCTTCTATTCATTTCTATTTCCATTTATTTATTTATTATCATAGATATGAGATTTAAAAATCTTGGTGAAAGTTAATAAATGCCCCACTCTTAAATGTCTTTTTGAACAAATGCCACATTACGTATCGAAAAATTTAATAAACCCTCTGGAAATTTAATTCTAGTATTATGGTACTCACAATTGTGTCAATTTAGGTAGTTTGTCCTGAAATACTTCAGGTGCAACTGTATCAACACCTTTTAACATTCTAAATACAAAAGAACAATAGAATAATTGGAATGGAATAGTATCTCTCTAACATAGAAATCATTTTAAAATTTCAATGTTAAGCTATGTTTACACAATTAATTGGGCCTATTTTGACTGCCATCTACAGATTTTTCTGAGTTGTATCCGATTTTTCAAGATGGTAGCCAAAATTGGCCTTATTAATCATAGCATGTAAATGTAGCTTTTATATTCATCCTCAGATGCCGAAGGCAACAAGTTTGTTAATTGACTAACTAATAACCAATAAATATAATAATTAAAATAAAACTTATGAATGAGATTGAAATTAACAAAACATCTACAAAATAGTATCTGCCCTTTGATGTAGTGGATAATAGGTTTGTAGAAACTCTTAGTTGATTAGAATTTCCTTAAACTAGGAGATGAATTGCAAGCGTGAACAATACAGTAACCTCGCTAGTTTAAAAGATAAACTTAAGTTGACATTTGGAGTGAAGAAGTATAGTAGAATCTGTAAAAATGTATTAGAAACCCAGTAAGAAAAAACTTGTCCAAAGTCTGCATTAAAGACACTAGAACACATCTTTACCGCTGACTTTGAACAAGTTTTTGTTCACTGGGAAGGAAGTCTGTTATCTGTATGTTAAAACTGTATGAACTTACAATTGAAACAATTTTGGCATTCTCTGTGTAAATTGTGGAAGATGATCAATGTTAGTTCCAGAACCATCAAGACGACTACAAATTATAAAGCAGTAAATCAAAAGGAATTAGTATACTGAAAGCTGACAGCTTTTTCTATAGGTATGAACAAAGTCATTTCAAAATTGTTTTTCTCAAGAGATACTTAATACAGAATTTGTAAAATCGAATTCAATGGATGAACTGATTCCACCCCCCCCCCCTCCTCCTAACTTTTGAACGACTAATAGGATTGAGATGAAACTTTGTGGAGTTATAGTCTATCACAAAAGAAACAAAATAGTACCAAATATGGTTTTCTGAAGTCAGCATTTTTTTGATGATGTCATCACAATTAATGTTAAATGGCTCATTTTCTTTAAAAACTGTACTGTACTTAGAATTTTAAATTTAAAAGAGTTCTACAAAAACTTTTTTCAATATTGAGTAGGTATTTAAATGTTCTTTCACATAGTTTAGTCATGTGACTGGGGTTTTAATGAAATGCGGTAAAATACCAAAGTTTTAATCCGAAAATCTAAATTTTTAAAAATCGGAAAAATTGGGGGAAACGGGTTAGTCACATGACTAAACTTATCAGAATTATTTATTTTGTGATTTAAAGTAACTTCACCAAGTTCCGTAACATTAGCATTAACGTTATGGTAAAATAAGATAAGGATTTTTACATAGGATTTCCCACTTGAAAATAGGTGGTTTCAGGTTATGACCCACATCTTTTGATCTACTAGAGGTATGATGTTCAAATTCTGGCAGCATGTGTCAAATAAATTTATATTAAAAGTTGTTAAGTATTAGCATCATTGCTGTCGTGGTTCGTAAGTTAAAAAATGTGAAGTTGAGAAATTTATTTGTTATTTAAATTACTCTGCAGGTGGGACTAATTTTTGATTTTTCCACCTCTCTCGCTTATTAACTTTTAGGAAATCAACAATAGCATAAAACAATTAACTCCCTAAAAAGCTAAAATACACCTTAGAATAAATAGAATAAATTAACATTGTTATCACGTTTATCTAGTAACTATAAAAATTTGCCACCCCGTTTATTCCAACCCCACCCCCGCTAAATAAATTTGGAAGAACTTCCAACCTCCACCCCCTCCCTCGCTCTCGTTTATTCAATACTGCAGAGTACTGTCTTCTTTACATAGATTACAAAATGAGGTAAGGCTTATTCCTTCACATTGCTATGACTATAACATATTTTAAGGAAAACTTCTGAGATGACCAGTACAAAATTATATCATTGATCAGTATTTAATACAAGAGCAAATAAGCACTGTGGACGAGTGATTTTCTGCTCAACGATCACATCTCCACGGTTAATTTGATCTTATATAAAGCATCATGTAGTATGACAAAAACTTGTTCAAAGTCCACTGTAAAGACGCTAGAACAATGTTCAACTGATCATATTAGATAAAGTTCTTACCATTCTAACATTTGAGATTCACCGTCAAACTTAAATACATCGTCTTCAATGATAGCAATAGGATTATTTCGCATTTTTCTAAATCATGAATAATAATGAAAATATCAATGTGTGTAGCCTTATATATATCAAAGTGATAAGGAAGGAAACAGAAGTTAATATCAGAATTCCAATGTCTTCTTTTGGCTTTCACACAAAATCATTCTAACCTTAACAGGGGAAGGTAGTAAGATGTGTAATAATAATAATACTTCTCATCCACAGCTAATGTCATATTTTCTGGCTATATTGTCTAAATTGCTAATTTCAAGATGGTAGTAAAACTTTCTGAACTTGGCCTATAATTCCAATTTGATCCATTTTTAGATGTTACTCAGTCCAGAATGAACAAAATCAAAAACACTTTGAATATTATTATATATTATATTTCTCTGCATACTAAGAATGCTCAAAATGGTACCTAGTACTTTAGAAACAAGGTCCAACAAAATAACAAGGCCACCACATTGTGGCAGAATCCCCCTGGTTGAAATAGGGTAAACAGTGGAATAGTTTACTATTATATCTTCCATATATGTTCCAATTTCTGGCATATTTGGAAAAAATGCGACTTTTATATGTCATATATTTTCTATCTGTTAAAGCGATGAGGGACTGTTGAGATACAGAAGAACTTATTTATGACAAATATCTCTATTATTATACCACCAAAAAGCACCGAAAACTTCATTGACTTATTCCATTTTTCAGTTCAAAGAGTGGAATGTCAATTTAAATATTACTTTCGTTTTCAGTATAAACTTCCTCCTCTTCTGACCTTACTAAATCTTAAGTCCGAATCAGAAAATACTCCAGTTCAAAATTTGATAGTTCATCACCTTTTTGGGGTATAAAATCTAAGACTTCAGCCATCAAAAACAACTTTCTTTTGCCTAAAAGTCCTGCTTCTGCTACCATATTTGAAAAAAATTGCTAAGCAAGCAGAATTATAGAAACAGACAGACCAATGCCTGTGCAGGTTTATAAACTCATCCTGGTACATTTATAGATCTTTATTCATAGCATGCAATATATTATGCCTCATATTCAATGTATATAAAATTTCTGTTAAGGGGAAATGTTCATCATGCTCGTTAACACAATACCAGCAATACACATTTTGGGTTTCTCTCTATTAATAGCCCTAGGTGCTTATTTCATGGTGGACGCTACTGTTTCAGGGTAAAGTATATATGGTAAAGAGTTTTTACATTTCTTGTTTCAGCTTAGTGCTTACACATGTCATTGGTAGAAAATGAGGTCACACTAATGGAGTGTCTGTGTTTAGTAATGATACATTAACTTACAGATACTTGAGTTTGAGATTCTTTCTGAATATATTGCTTGGTAATACACTGATCTTATTCCCTCCCATTTTTCTATGAAAAAAACATCAATACATATAATGTCCATCTTCATTGCATTATTTATAAAATCTGAAAAATGATGTCAGATAAAAGAGAAAACCAAACAATTATACTCTCTTCCCAGTTAGCTAAAGTTTGTTCAAAGTCAGTAGTAAAGACGCTAGAACAATGTTGTTCAACGTTGTTTTAGTGACTTTATTGTGGACTTTGAACAAGTTTTTGTTCACTGGGTATGGATATAGAATTAAGAAACTCAGTAAAGGGATGTAGGCTGTTATAACCTGTGTTCTTATAGAATTAAGAAGTTCAGTGAGAAATCTAGGCTAATACCAACAGTCTAATGAATTAAATAACAATTAAATATTCTTACATTTCCTCTAATTCTGTAAATGGATCCAGGCTACCAGCTGGAATACTTTCGATTTGATTGTTTTCTAGATTACTGAAATAATTTAAATGGCAACATTAAGACAGATCTTCACTAGGTGAATTTGTCACCTGACAGGTAATGTCACTTTCAACCAATGTAATGGCTTTATTTAGAATTTGTGGGAAAATTCGCCTAGTGGAGATCTTCCTTTCTAAAGTCATCTGCTGTAATCAATAATTTTGGAGCGCAGAAACTAATTAATCACAAGTATATAGACATAGCAGTGTTTGAAATAAGAGCAAATAATCAATGTGGAGGAGTGATTTTTGGCTACAAGCCAATAAATCTTGTACATGCAAATCTCTACATGCAAAACTTTTTTGTTTGTAAATATCAAAAAATGTTTTCAATCTTTAGTGTCAACATCGTTTAATTTTAAATAAATTACAATATAGACCATCGATTGTAAATAAACCTATCAAAAATCATAAATCACACATCCAGGGTGGAATTGAACCACTCTGACTTTTTTGAGACATTTTTCAGAATGATAGAGCAGCCCAAGAACTGTATAATGGCTTATTCTGTCTTCATACAGTTCATTATAATCTAACAAACCTTTTTCTTTAAAAATGTTAAATGTGGCACTCCCACTAAGTATGTCCTACACATGCTTAATATCTACATTAATATCACTTATTAATAACCAATCTTACAAACACTGTACTGTAAGCAAACAAACAAACAAATAGAGAATTTAATTAAGCCTACTACTATCTATAAAACAATGTAAAGTAAAGTCTTACAGGAGTTTCATTTTAGTAAATAATCTAAATGCTAATTTAGGAAACACCTTCAGTTGATTTCCATGTGCATCTCTAAAGACATACAAAATAAAATTAGATTCAGTATGGGTGGTAGTGAGAGGTTTGATGGTTGAGAGGGTAGGAAGTAGTAGGTATCAAGACTACAGAAAGTTAAAATGATTATTATTGTTTCATTTCTATACTAGCAAACTGACTGGTTCTAAAACCACGCCCAAATTAGATGATTTCGACCATTAAAACTTGGTAGGCATAGTAACAATGAATGAAATACTTACAAATTTCCAGTCATTGAAGCCCCTTCAAAAGCATTATCATTTACAACAGATAACTGATTTGTGTGAATAATTCTAAAACGTAAATCTGAAATTGTTTTTTTGTACACAGCACAAATTATGAAGGGAGGGATTTGATAAGAAGTGATAACAAGTAGCAAATAGGAAACGTTAAACTAGCTGAAAAACACATTCGTTATTCTCTGGTGCACATAGGATACATTTCATGATCAAGGAGCAGATTTTGTACGAATAAATATTTCTAAGAAGAAATCAAAGGTCTGGTATTAAAAGTAGGCCACCAAACCGAGTGAAAGTTAAACCTAAGCACATAAATATGATTTGTATGCATACATTATACACTGTTTGAAATATGTCTTTATTAATTTGATAAAGTTTCAGGTCAAATAAATAATTAGAACACCTTTATGAAGGTAAAATTATGTCAAGTCACTGTGCTCCACGTAGTTAAGGAAGGTTTAGCAATTGGTAAAGAAAGTATAAATAGCTGGAAATATTGCTACAAGTAACAACAATTAACTAGTATTATTAAGATTTCAGACATCTATGATAGTAAATAAGAAACTTTGAAGAAAAAAAAAATCTAATATTTTTTGGTCAATTATGACGTCATATCACTTGGGGACAATACTTGGGCCAAAAATGTAGTAAAATGGCTGGGGCTCAGATCTGGAACTTCCTTAACCATGAATATGACCTCAGAATGATAGTACTGCAAGTACTCTGTATGAAACAAAGCTTGCCCTGGTCTTACAGTATTGCATAATCAACATGTTTGTGTTAATTTTGATGATGTCATAAGTAAAAAATGCTGATTGTGCAGATTTGAGAATGCCATATAACCAGGGCGAGCTCTGTTTCATATACAGTACTTGTAGTAGTATGATTCTGAGATAAAACCCATGGTTAAGGAAGTTCCAGATCTGAGCCCCAGTCATTTTACTACATTTTTGGCCCAAATATGGTCCCCAAGTGATATGACGTCATAATTGACCAAAATAAATTAGAAAACTTTTTTCTTCAAAGTTTCTTATTTATTATCATAAATGTCTAAAAAATTTAACAATACAAGTTAATTGCGTTATTTGTATGAATATTTCCAGCTATTTGTACTTTTTTACCAATTATGAAACCCTCCTTAACTACATGGAGTGTTTTGATTTCTTCTTGAACTGCTACCATTTTGCAATAATTTACAAAAACTGTGTTAGGAGAGAGACTCTTGTTAGGTACTGAAGTGTATTTGTTTCCAAAATATTCTATGAAGTAATAGTGTCATTAGCAAGATGATCTTTACACCTTATGATTCCCACTAGACTTGATGTGATTTTCATTTGGGACTTTATACACTTAATGGAAGAATTTAGCTTTTTAAATTTATTTTACTGAAGATGAAGTAGCAAAGATAAGATTATTGATGCAACGAATTGTGATGTCCATTGTCTAGCATATGCTTATGTCCATTGTCTAGCATAGGCTTATGTGTCTACAAGTAGTAGCATTTGTAAATGGTGTTGCACTTAAGTAAGAAATAAGTCAACAGTTGTAGGCAGTTGTATGCAACCTGGAAGCTCCTATTTTGTTAGCTTCTATTAGTTACTTTTGCTTATTGCAATCTTCTTACTGTCCTGTAAACAAGGTTAATGAAACATGTTTTATTTACCTTTGATCTTTGAAAGGCTAATAGCCCTTGAAGTCCTCATTAGAGTTAAAATTGTTACAATAATAATTGTAACACAATGCTTGGAATAAGGTGAAATGACCACTCTTAATTGTAAAGTCTGCAAGATCACTTCTAGTGATTATCAGCTAATTTTGCAGTGATTTTGCAAATGATTGTGGATATAATAATGAAAAAACCTATTAATTACAATCTGGAACTCATAACACTCCCTTTTTGTGTTTACCAAAAGCACATTTTTGGGCGAAACATGAGGATCATTGCTTCACAACCGTTGGAACATCCTACTCACTGTAATATATCTTATCTGAGGATTAGTTACGTTTGGAAATTCTTTGAAGAATGGTGTTATAAGTGTTGCATTGTTTGCAATTGATTGGTTTCTCTGCATAGTTTTTTAATGTTTTTTTTCCAGAACAAAACAATTGAACGAAAGTTTTATTATTAAAAATTGAGGCATAATTTTTAATCTGAACTGTTGTCATTAACCACCAAAGAAAGTTAATATTGATTCACAACTTTTGACACATTTTTATGATGATTGGTTGTTTTCCAAGAACAATTTCCTGGAATCTCAAGGTTGCATAAGAAAGTTCCATCATATTGCTTTCCAAAATTATGTAGTTTTTATATATAATATATAAATATTTATTTTTAATAGTGCATTTAACGTATGAGCAGAGAATACACGTTTTTCCTTGTAGTATAACTAATCAAGAACCAGTCACATTAACTTGAAGTTATTAAGTTACTAAGTTATTAACTGACAAACGATCTTTTATTTTAGATAATATTACAGAGGTATACTCTTGGATAGGCCGATTCACCTTTCAAGTGATCTTAAATGCAGAAGTTTCTGTTGATACATTTTTTCTGTTGAGGTATTTTTAACATTTGAACCTCTACTATAGTTATGGCGACTTTCCAACAATCTATCATGCACATAATGTTGAAAGTTTCAACATTATTTAGGGTTCATTATTTCTTGGTCATAATCTGAAACCACATATTTTTCATAACTTGTGTTTGGGTAATGCTTGCAAAATAAAACTTGTAAAGTTACTTGAAATCATAAAATAAGTTATTTCACAAAGATTGATCACATTACGATTTTATTTTTCCCGATTTTTCAGATTTTTGCTCAAAACCTGAAACTGTGTGAAACAACAAGATATTACCATAAAACTGAAAATAGAATTGGAAGAGTTTTACAGAACTCTTTTAATCGCAAATAAAACAAACATTTTAACAAAACAAAATTCTAACGAAAAAAGCTGATGTCATCAAAAAAAATTGCTGGCATTTTTTTCCTTCTATAATAGGCTATAATTTTGGTGGGAAGTTTCATCTATATACTATGAGCCTTTCAATAGTTATGAAAGGGATGGAGGTGGAATCCCCCCCCCCCCCCAGTGTTACAGAGCCTAAAATAAGAATAAATAATCATTATGAAGCAGCTATTTTTGAGCATTCTTTAGGATACAAAGCCTGAAGCTATGCTCAAACATCTCTCCTCTACATGTAATCATTTGTATTTCTAATTGAAGTTGGTTTCATGTAGCATTAACTATTTATGCTTTTTTGCATTGAAAACTGTTGCCTTTGTTTATCATCATGACAGCTTCCTTTCTAGTTCCATTTACATTTTAGTGGTTTGTTAGTTGGTTATTTGAGTATGAAAAGATTTCTAGCTATTGGACATTTACCTCTTCTCAGATATTATTTACATCGATATATCAGGTAAGGAATACATGTCTTGTCGTTTTTTTATTTTTTTGCGTATTGTCCGAAATAAGCAGGCAGCCTAGTGGACAAAGACTTTAAAGCATACAGTAAAGATACTAGAATAACATCTGTTGGGTTTGTGGCCAAGTTCCCAGAACCAGATTGATGATGGGAGGGGGGTGAATAGATGTATGCCGTTTAATGTTTGTAACAGGTTATTGAGATACGTTCAAAC
>JAULBZ010002881.1:4626-17692 GCA_032360805.1 Neoturris breviconis
CCCTCTTGGCAAATGTCAGGTCACTGTGGAGGAGAGTCGTGAATTTTCATATAAAGGATAAACACACAAACTTTACATGGCCTTAGGATTTTATGTCCTTATTAAGTTGATAAAGTTTCAGATCATCAAATAAACAATTAGAACACCTTTATCAAGGTAAAATTATATCAAAACACAATGGATGAGGGTAGTGAAGTGGAGGAGGGTAGTGAAATTTTATATCATAGACTGAAGCAATGCTCAAAAATAACTTTTCCACAGTGGATATGAATTGCATACACACATTATATATCATACATCAATGTATATATTCCATGTATAATATGTATAATAAAGTATACTTTAACTTATGTTGCGTTGTAGGACTATAAAACACTTATACTTATAATTACACTTTAATAAAAACATTATTGACAACATGCAGGAATGGAATCGCATACCTCAAAATGAGAAACCTGCCTTACAAATTTATTATGTTTATGAGATCTGAAACCCAAGGTTTATCTTACCTTTACTAGAAACTGGTAGAGAAACAACAGGAACAGCAGGTACTCTCTGTGAGTCAATTGTAAACATTGGTAAGGCACTAACTGTAGATGTTGGAGGTCGTATAAGCTGATGAGGAAAATTATGAAGACCTATGGGATGACCCATGTCATGAAAAACATATGCGGCACTGATCGGATGAAATGGAACACCAACTGCATGTGATCTGGAATACAAAATAATACAAAATCATATCAAAATAAACAGAAGGGGTTAAAACAACTGCTGGTAATCACTGCAGAGAAGAGATTTTTAGAATATTTTTAACCGAAAAGTCGCTTTTTGGTACAATATTTTGAGATAATATCTTAAATAAACAAAGTAAACATACCTGGTATCAACATTTGTTATAGTACCAGACGATATATTAACAGTATTTGTAGATGCAGAAGGATGAGATTGTATAAGATGATTTGGTATCGTAACATTATGAGAAGTTGAGAACCGACTATACGGAGTGACAGCAATTGAATTGTGCCGAATATCCTATCAAGTAAATAAGATCCCATATCATTGTATCCTGTAAATATACCTCAACAAACATTACCGTAGTTACCATATTAATTGTCTGAAGCAGACAGTGCTCTTTAATATTCACTTTGTAAGGGGTATTTAGTGTTCCAAATAAGAGCAGATACTTACTGTGGATGAGCGATTTTTGAGCACAGCTCAATGTAAATAAACGGAGTTGCTAATTTCACTCACGTGCAATATGATTTTTGATGAGATGTTACAGTGCAAAGTTAATCGAGTGAGATTTGAAACCAAGGCCTTTCGCTTGCCAGGCAAACAAAACAAATCATATCACACGTGTGTGGAATTAGCAACTTCACTTATCTACCTACTCAAAGTAGTTTCTAGTCACCATTGAAAATACAGACCAAATAAACAGAATGTTTTACTAAGAAATGCTTAAATTAACTTACCTGCATATCAGACTTAATACTACCAGCTGTTGAAGGTATGATAACACTAGAGGATCCTTGATAAGCTTTCCCTATAAACATAAATTACATTACCATAATGTATCGATTAAACGCCCCCTTCTTTTAAACACCCCCCCAAACACTAAAGTACTAAATAAACGCCTCCCTCTTTTAAATGCCCCCTCTCAAAAGAGGTGTTTGTTTGAAACAGCAGCAATGCTCATGTAGCAGTCTTATGGTACTACGAATAAAAGTTTAATTGTTTTAAAATTTTATTATACGTTATGAACAGGAAACTTTTTATACACTCTTTCTGGTCTGAAAATAAATTTTATTGTTGGAAACAGTTCCTTCCTCTTCAATAGTTGCCTTTCAAGAGTCTGAATCTTTTTTGCAACTTGTCAAAACTAATTATTATATTTTTCAATAAACACCCCCTTCTTTTGTGAGTAGTTTTCAGCTTTGATTTTGAAAACTGTACTCAAAAAATACTCCTTCACAGGTGACATCAGACAGTTATATAGAAGTTTGAATGATAAAGACATTTAATGTCAACAAACACATAAACTTGCAAGCGATTACTCTTAAAAATAATTTACCCATCCTTTTCAACTTCTGTTTAGGAAAATAATGATATTTACCAATTCCAAGTTTAAATGCTGATGTAGCGATACTAGTAGATGGTGAAGAATTGGAATGAGCATTAACTCCAATCTTTAACATATTTGGTGCAGTATTAAGGGTCATTCCCTTACTCAAGAATGAAGTAGGAATGTGTGGTTGTTGAGCTGCTGTACCTGAAGCAATGACTTGAATTGTTGCTTGAGCTGCATGCTGACTTGAAGCTTGTAAGTTACCTCTTATGGCATGATGTGGATCTGATAGAAGAGTGGTCCTTGAATCTAAACGGCTATCACTGGGTAACCCATGACTAGTTACAATTGGAGAACCTGTTCGGTTCCCAACATTAGGAGGCAATATTGTTGGTAAGCCAGGAATTTGATTCAAAGGAAGTTGGATCTAAAAGCAAAAACAAAATGGTCAGTGTTTGATATAAAAGCAAATAATCACTGTGGAGGAGTGATTTTTGAGCATTGCTTCAGGCTATGTATGTTACTTGTTATCCGGTGATCAAAATAAGAGAAAATAATCTCTGCTGAAGAATGAGGCAACCAAGCCTGAAGCTATGCTCCACAGTGATTACTTACTCTTATTTTTTTTACTATTGCAAGTTTTTCATACTGAAAACCAATATTCTCAACTGCCTAATTGTACACTGATTGTAAACTCCTGATTTGGGATTATTTGCAAATTTTTGATTTTCAAATCCCATTTTCTCAAAGAAAAATAAATTTATTCCATGCTTAGATTGTACTAAGCAAGTTAAATACTTTCAGACACCTTATACCTCTCATACCCATCATATTTTGAAAAAATGTCCAAATTAGAACCCCCTAAAATTAGGCCGTTAGGCATAAATTACAACCTCATTGTCAAAACCAAGCTCTTGCAGATTATAAAAATGGTTTTACAAAATGCTCTATCGACAATGTTTTTTTTAGAAAATAACAAGCATGATTGGAATTCTTAATCATCTTTAAATAACAAGTTAATTACTTCACAAATTGTTCTGGTGGAAACATATAATTTCAAAATTGATTTTCAATATATAAATAAGTGTATATATTCAAAGTATTAGAAATTTAACACAACATCATTTGCAGAGGAGTGTTTTTTAGTACAGTTTTCATCTGCAAAACTATATACTTAAAAATACTACGCCACAAGTGAATCTGACCGTTATTTTGATGGAAGTTAATAATAAGCAAAGCATCATGCAAATAGGAGAAATGACTGCAGGTCATCACTGTGGAGGGGAGATTTTTCAGAATATTTTCAGCAAAATTGGCTCTTTGGAAAAATCTCTCTTCCACAGTGATGACTATCAGTTATTTATGTTATAGACATCGATCTACTTTTCAGCAAATGTACGAACATTCAATTCAGTATAATGCAGATACTCAAATGAATACCAATGGAAACCAGACACCAGTCAAGCTGATTGGTGTAGGTTAGGTTTTTGCATACCAAGAGAGCAAGACTAGTGTTTGGAATTGAAGTAAATAATCACTGTGGATGATGTATTTTTGAGCATTGCTTCCACAGTGATTATTTACTTTTATTTGAAACACTGAAGAATCAAACTGAGAATCTAACAAATGCAAAGACAAGCAAAGCTCCACACCATAGAGTACATGCAAAAGGATTTTTTATTATATGTAGATGTTCATACATAAAACGTAGTCTAAAACAATTGTTGAAGAAATAACAAACCTGACTTGATAAGTTAGTTGGTTTCAGTGAAGGCAAAGAAGATCTTGACATGGCATTAGTTCCACGAGGTGGAGCATGAGAACCAATGTTTATTGGGATGTGTGTTTGGAAAGCATGCTGACCAGCTGAAAGTGAGCCACGGACTAACGAATTATGATTTATCGGTACTGGGTTTATTAAGTGACCGGATCCAGATATATAACTTGGCATCAATGGTGGCATGGCATGAAGCTGTGTGGAGCCAAGAGGAGCAGGAACTATACCTCGCCCTTGTGCAACTTTTGCTGAAGGCTAGAATAAACAAATTATATAGAAATCTTTTACATGTAGCACAATAATATTAGGAAGATGAATGGATTATAGTATAAAATATTAATGCATCATAAATATCTGGTTATAAAGGAAAACTATTAATGATTAGTCCACAACATATTATACTTCAGACTAATATACTAGTAGCTGAAATTCTCCAATTTGCTGAACAATCAAATCAACCCATCACAGGTTTTAAAGTATACCGATTTTTTTTTACTACAGGAGAGGGGGTACTTTTTTGTCACTCTCCATATCTTATTCGATTTCCTGACTAATTTACAACCCCTCAACCAGCTGAGGCCCTGGAACTTGTCAGACCACTATTACCGGGCTAACGCAAAGATATATAGCATATACAGCAGATCAATTCACCATAAATCTGCTTGAAATCGATATATAATCCAGAAACTTTTATGTAGACTTCAAAAAACATTCAAATGTGTTCTTCTCTACACTCTTTCACCTGGAATATATGACTGTTTTCAAACAGTATGGAAAACTTATGTGCAAGTGCAACCAGAATGAAAAAGGTATTGCTTACCTTTATCAGATCAATAGTCCTGAAACCAGAATCTGTATAGATAAAAAAAGAATGGATAATAATTAGTTTAGTTGCTAATGTGGAAATAGTAAGTTAGCAAATTTTGAAATAATAAAGTATGTGCAAGTTTGATAAACAGGGCAGAGACTGCATTCTTGTCGATCTTGCACCAAATTAGAAAGCAAAACAGCAAAACTTACTGAAATATCTACTTCCCCATTGCCAAACTTCCACACGAAATAAATAAATATATATTCAAAATATGATTTCATTGTTGTACATCATATTTGATTGGCTTTCGATTTCAGCAGCCGTGCCGGGAACCGCACTTGCTCAGAAAAAACGAAACGAGCGAGAAAAGGAGGGAAAATAAACTTGAAAGTTAGATAATATTTTTTAGGATACTCAGAAATGAAGCAAGCTAATTACAATCAATTTTACACAGACATATCTTTAGTACATAAGGATATTTTGCGAATAAAGAGGGGTTAAAAGATAAGTTTGGTCTGATTAAAAGAGATCCATGAACAGCGATCCAACAAAAAACAAATTTGGGCTAGCAGATAACCTACCGAAAGGATGCTGCCCATATGAATTCTTCTCAATCTTTTCCTTCTCCATACTTTGAGATAACGTGTGGATACTGCGAATGTTGGAAGTACTAGTTAGCACACCTTCTCGATACAAGTCCTTTCGGTCATCGTGGATACGACTCATAGCATCCTATCACAAGCTTGAAACGTGTTGCAAACTGGTAAACAAACTTTATACAGGTTTTTAGGTTCACAGCAAACTATCAATAAACTTGAACCAAAGTTTCCACTTAAATAAACAGCGAACGTAAGTCAAACGTAAAGATAAAACTACAAAACTTGACCAGACATAAATTTCATCGCCATCCTCATTCAGAAACTTTTGAACACACACCAGCCGCGCATGTCTTGTGCGTAGAAGGGGGTGAGTAAACTAATATTCAGGGGGTTTGAATAATTTTCCTGAAATAACTTAACATTACCAAAATTAAAGGTACCTAAATGCTAACTGTATAAACTAAAAAGTGATTTTATAATTTTTTCTGTATTTTGGTTTATCGAAAGTAAATTTTGAGTAAAAAATAGAGTAACTACTATCGATAAGAGTTACTACATACCTCCTGATATCTTGATTTATTGACCGCCTTAATTATTTGCATAATTATTACGAGGAGCCTATCATTTTTAAAAACAAACACGACTATTGGTTACTTTCATGAAGATTCCCATGAAAAAGGTCCTCGCAAAAAGCAGAAATAAGTAAATAGTAAATGAGGTTTCATTCGAAATTTTAAAGAAATTTTGAAAGAACATTTATCCGTTTTAACAAATGATCATATTTACAACATGAACATATGCTTGGAATCAGGTTTCAAATTATTGAAAATAATTTGAGTATACGATTTGAATATTATAAACTATACCGATAAATAGACATTTCATTTTTACTTAACTTCCTTCACAGGTAAGAATAGTTCGACGTTGGCATGGAAAACAAACAGGGAAACCCGAAAAATACATTTTCACGACGGATTAATTTATGCGGTGGAGATTCCCTGAAAACATGTTCATGGTTCAAAACTACTGTAAACATTACAACACGTTTCAAAATGGCGAATTAGACGGTGAATAAATAGATTTTAGTTTTCATTATGAATAATACTATTCGGAAAATACGCCAAATACTAACTAATAAATGGATATTATGTATATATCTCATATTTATAACAGTGCTTTTCATATCATATATGCATTGTAAATTTTCACCAGTGCAAACGAGCCAGCAAAACACAAATGAGCACCAAAAAAGAACTACGAACTCAGTAGGTTTCGTCAAGACGATTGATTGTTATTTGTTTTTGTTTATCATGGCTTCTCCCACCGGATTTACTCGCAGAAAAGCCATTAGAGAGACATGGTTAAAAAAGAAAAGGTTTAATAATCTACAAGTTGAGTGGAGATTCATTATAGGGAGTAAAGACTTGCATTCAATCACTTTGAAGGAACTCCAAGTTGAACAAAACAAAAACTCAGATTTACTATTTATAAATGATCACAAAGATTCTTATAATGATTTGACTTCAAAGCTTTTAAAGACTATGGTATGGATAGCTTCAAATGTTAAATCAAAATACGTTATGAAAGCTGATGATGACACATTTGTTCGATTAGATATATTATTTGAAGACATGCAAAAACATGAGCATAAGGAACGTATATATTGGGGTTATTTTCGAGGTAATTCTAATGTAAAAAGGATAGGACAATGGGCTGAAAAATCTTGGTTTTTATCGAATCACTATCTTCCATATGCACTTGGTGGAGGTTATATTTTAACGTTGGACTTAGTTCAATACGTTTCTAGAGTCTCTGACATGCTACAAATGTATAACAGTGAGGATGTTTCTCTTGGTAAGTAATGTTTAATGTGTATTATTTGTCTCACGACATAGTATGATAAAATATTAGGGCTATATATTTGCGCAAATTTTGCAATTAACTTAAAAACATTTTAAAATGGCTCATTCACAAAAATAGATATGTAAAATGTAAAAATATTTTGCTAGCTACCTGAAAAAATTAGTACCCTTAAAGGTGCTTATTTTGCGTTTCCATCTATTAGGCACAGGTTTTATAAGGGTTTGGCACAGGAGAGTAATCTAATTGATAAGATATGTGAATTCACTTTCAATTTAGGTGTTTGGCTTGCTCCAGTACAGTTAAACAGAATACATGATATCCGTTTTGACACAGAATACAAGAGCAGAGGGTGTAGTAATGAACATGTTGTATCTCATAAACAAAATGAAGAGAACATGTATGATAAACATGATCAACTTCAGCTTAATAATAGATTATGCAAGGTGGAAAAAGAAATTTTATATGCTTTTGACTATGATTGGAATGTATCTCCATCAGAATGCTGCAAACGTATATCGCGGTTAGAACTTAAGAAGAAGAAAACGTAACGTGTCTTATGGATCATGAATTAAAAATAAATTCATAACAAATACACATGTATATTTTAATTTATATATATTATAAATATTATCTGTACAACAAACGGTATTCTATTAATTTTATTGTTGAATGTTTAACTTTTCCATATGAACAGCATTACAAATATTAAACTGCATCAGCAGTACTCGTTGCATTCTCTAGTCACAACGTTTTCTGCCGTTTTGCATCAGCACTCCTATGACGCAAACGAGAAGCTTCTTTTTGTAATTGAAGTTTATTTGTGAAAAACATTTTCTTCCATCCCATGTCATTTCCAAGCTGCTCAACATCTGCTGGTAAACTGGAGCTGTGGATTGCATATATTTTCTTCCAGAAATTATTACTATTACAAACAGTTCTGAAATGTCGGCAAACACTAGGAAGTATTCCTATGTCTGACAAATTCAAGTGGCAAAATATATTCATTAATACTTCATCTTTCATACGAATAAGCCAGTCTTGGTTTACAATACACTCAACATATCGCAAGATGTTTTCACCAAAAACTCTTTTAATGTCTGCAGATACTACAACGTCAAAGTAAAAATCTTCGTGACTCTGCTTGTTTTGACTCGGGGGTATTCCCATTTGATCTTTTCGTAAAGAAATTTTCCATGATCTCCAGATAACCAACGTATCTGTAACTATAAGTTGGTGGAAATCTTTAGAGGGAGAAGGAGCTTGCCCGGTTTTTTCGAATATTATCTGGCTACCAGTAATCATAGTAGGCATAACTAGTTTTATTGACGGAGTGATCCAATACTGATACAAGCTGTCTGTATCGCGATTTCTCTTTCAGTTTCATTTGTTGTTGTTGCTGCGGCTGCCCACTTTTTACTACTCGCCTCGCCCCAGTGTTCTAAACTGTAACCCACAATTCTTTGCGCGAAAATTTAACTGAAAAAGATAAAGCACAATTTTTTTAGTTTTGATACAATTTTAACAGCATCTGGGTATATCGTTCGTAAGAATTAGTCGAATATTTTAAGATGTTCAGTAATTATGTAGTATTTATTTCTGAAAACATTTACATAATAATAAAATGCTGGCTGTCCATTATTTCGCAACCTCGTTTTGAATATAAAGTGCTCACATTGTAAATTCAAAAACAATGGACATTCAATTATAAAAATTCAGGAGAGTGAGTCCATCAGGTACTAACAAAGAACAGGGTGAATGAGACGCCTAATTTTGCGATCGAATGTTCTTCCCACATGACTTGATGGAAGGCAAAGAAGCTGGTCATGTGATTCAGCAAATCACGAGGTACAAACAAACTTCGAATCAAAACAAATCATATATCCCATGTGATAATAATCTTTTCAAATTTTGTCAAGAGTGGGAACTTTCGAACTAAACGAATGACCACTTTATTTGAAGACGCAGATAATACAAATCCACCAGTGCCGTCTTTAGACATTCTGGATGCACCAACATTAAAACATGATTTAGAGACTGAACGAAAAGTAGCCACAAATACATCCACTTCGACCTCTGTAGAAATCGGCAGTGGTAAGAGATTTGTTCCTTTTTATTATCTCTCCTTTGTCAATTTCAGTCTCTGCCTCCTGTTGATGTGCCCTCGTTTGCTAATTTATTTTATTAGTATATGCCTGTCTGTACTTATTTCAAGCTACCGTAGTAGTTCCTCTATTCTATGGCTATTTGTTTATAGACATAAATGCTGAGAAATATGTATCCTGAAATGACAGTATGCCATGCAGACGTTCCAAACCTAAAAGTGGGAATCACCTGTGTAGATTGCTGGAAAATGCATTTCTGAGATAAAACTTGGCTAGTTAAAATTCTTCTTCATGTACAAACGTCACATTTTCAGTTTCAAAAAATGTCACATTTTCAGTTTAAAAAAATCTGTGAATAATAAATTTAGCTAGTTCAAATTTCAAACTTTTTTAGGGGGTTCACTTTTATTCATTGATAATCAATAACAAGTGAATCATATATATATATACTTCATTAAAAATCACAAACACTTTGCTGAATATTATAGCTAAACAAAATTTTAGTAAGTTTAACTAAAGTGTACCTTTTTTCGAGAAAAAAATCAGGGAAACTGAACTAAAAACAATAAGATGATCAAACTTTAAGTGAAATTGGGAAGTTGTTTTGAGATATCATCTCTTAAAGTTTCTCATTTTTAATAAACATAAAGGTTGAAAAAACAAATCCATTGCAAGTTCGTTGACCTTCTGTACAAATTCATTTTTAGCCCCCTTACTTTGTGGTGACAACCAACTTTTCTTAACAGACCCAGCCTTATAAAATTTGGTACCAGCATTCATGGCAATATTCTAAAAGAGTTAACCAAATCCTGAAATTTGGTTATGGCATTCTAGGCAATATTACGAGATCGCTGGCCAATTTTTTTTTCAATTTTGTTAATTTGGAACCTAGTATTGGCAAAAAAGGAAAATTTTCTTTCTATTATTTACTTTTTGGGTTCTGTGAGTCATGCAAATAATAATCCCAATATAACTGAATGTGTTGATTCTTTTACACCATTTGTTGATGGTTCTGATCAACTTTCAGCTAACAGTGTTCGTGTTGTGTTATTTTTGGCAAGCACTTCTAGAATATTGCCGCGAATGCTGGTACCAAATTTAAAAATGCAAGCACTTCGGGAACATGGTCTATTAAGAAAAGTGGGATGTCGCGGCCCCAAAGTGATAGCAATGGCCTATCCAAACTTTGTTTGGTGGGCTAAAAATAAATCTGTACAAAAGTGTGTTAGGTCAACGAGCTTGCAATAGATTGGTTTCTTCGGTACAAAGAAACCAATCCATTGTAAGATCTTTGACTCAGTACTCTCTTTTGTAGATTTTATTTTTGAGACCGTCCCTTATTAAAATTGAAAGATATAATTTTCTCTTTTTTCTCTTTCTATTATTTACTCTTTAGATTCTGTGAATCATGCAAGTAATAATCCCAATATAACTGGAGGTGGTGATTCTTTTACACCATTTGTTGATGGTTCTGATCAACTTTCAGCTAACAGTGTTCGTGTCGTGCATTTGTCAGAAGGTTCGAGCCAAAGCAATGTACAGACAAATTCATCATCTGGAGGTGAGGTGCATTTCTTTTCATTTACCAGACAGGAACTTATTTACTTTAGCAGTTTTTATTGATATAGGCAATTTTAATGAATTAAATATTGTTAAAAATATTCTTGAATTGCTGCAGAAATGCTATGGAATTGTTGAGAATAGCATTATTTTATCCTTTGATATTATCGGTGAGCAAAAACTTTATAAACCTTTAAATATTTTTTATATTTATATATGGCAAAATCATGTTCGTAATCCTGCCGATCATGTTAAAGAGAACTTTTCAGGCTAGAGTTAGCCTGATTTCTCTCACAAATGAAGGACAGTGGACGTAGCACTGGCCTGGTCATTACTCGTGAATCCCAACCAATGGAAAATTTTGACGTCACATTTTTTTTTCATTGAATATTTAAATACCCAGACGTACTAGAAAACTTAAGTACTAACTTTGTCTTTCAGTTAAAAAATATTAAATTTTTACTAACAGCAGCAGCTGTCGTTTTTCCAGCATGTTCTTGCTCTTGAAAATTCGAACAAAAGAATTATTTTTAAAAGAAAAATTAAAATAATGTCTGGACATATTTATTCTATTGTAATAGATAATAGAACATTTGTTCTATTGCAATAGAATGTCTTCTTAATGGACAAATACTTGTTCATAGTCAATCTTGTTCAAAAGGTGGCGTCACTTTAAACCAATGTAATGTCTTCATTTAAAATTTGTGCGAATGAATTTGCCTAGTGGAAATCTGCCTTAACATATTTTTTCTGTGAATCATTGTTTTTAAAGATGGTGTACTGATGACACCAAAACTTCATTGAAAATATGTTGTTTTTGCGTATAAGTTTTTGGTGTTGTGAAGTTTGGATGGGCAATGTTACTGTCTTTTTACAGTGGCGGCTCGCTTTCTTACTAGAACAAGTTCCTGAAGTGCTACCATTTTGAATGTTGGTACAAGCATTCAAGGTAATATTTTGTAAGGACTCACCATAAATATTTCTATTTTGTCTAACCGGGTCCAAGTTTTGGGCAAAAAGGGTCCAAATTGTGTTTTAGGCCTTGTTATGATCGATCATTCATGGCAAATTTTTAATTGTAAAAATCTCAAGAACTAGTTCAAATCATGTAAAACTTTTCACAGTCCATTTTCAGGTATTGATGAACAAAATCAGCCATAGTTGTTATCATCCATTAGTTCTCCTTTAAAGAAAGTATATTTTTCTGTTGCATTGTTCTATTGTCTAATTTTAACAACAGACGATTGATGGAAGCCACCTTTTGTTAGATATTAAATACATACATGTTTTCCTCAACCAATAGTATAGTAAAAGCATATAGTATATATGTGTTATGTATCTATATAAATATAATTATAGCCTATATATGTGTTAGGTTATATACATGTAGCCTGTATACACAAATCCTACATACATGTTGCCTTATATACGTGTAGCTTATATATAAGTCTTGATTAATTAAAAACCGGCGTGATTTTTGTTTTGATTTTAAAAATTGACATTATTAAGACAGCTTTTTGAAGTATTTAAAACATGCTGAGAGTTTTTATTTCATTTAACTTGTACTTATAATATATTGGAACACAATGTTACATTCGTTATGAAGTGAGGACAAGTCAACTAAATAAGCCAGATCTTATCATAAGAATTAAAATGTTAATATTTCTTCATAATAAAAACATGACTTTTTCAAAACTATCTCTCTTACAACTAAAATCACAGTAAAAACATCAGAATTCATATGAGTTTACAACAAAAGGTAATTTATCATTCTATTATAAAAAGCTATCTTTTGACATAAAAGAATCATAAAAAAGGTGTAAAAGAATGTGTCTAACTTATATATTATAAGTACAAGTTGGTTGATCTAGTAAATCTATTGTGTTCTATATATATTTGTGTATCAAAGCGATGACAATCAGTTAAATTTTAAGAAGTAGGTCCTCCTGAAATTATATATAATTATCTATGGTAAATGAATACTTTATAAAAAGTTAATGACTTAGATTTTTAAAATAAGTAAGAAAATAACCTCCTGAATAATAATTTTTGTTATGTTACTTTCAAATTTCTTCTCGCGAAATGTCCAAAGGTCAGCCATTCGCGAAACTTAATTCTCGCGAAAAAAAATCTAAAACTGCCTAATTCATAAGATAATCATAAGATATTCAGATGTCCATGCAATGCCAATGTTTCCATCATTTCTAAAATCCCCCCCAAAAAAGTTGAATCTTCTCATTCGCGAAAATTAATTCCCGCGAAAAATTTCTAAACACCTGATTCGCGAAA
>JAULBZ010002882.1:0-17691 GCA_032360805.1 Neoturris breviconis
TACTATTTGCCAATGTAAAACATACCTTATGTTTTATTCATGGCGGATAGTATCAAAATATTTGTACATTGTGACAGTGTAAGCACTGCCTTAACACTAGTTTAATTGTATTGCAAAGCTGTCACCATGGCAATCATTGTTTAAAATATATTGGTTTTTTATAAGCGAGTTCATTAGGGACTTGAAAATTCTTATACAAAAGTTTATATTTTAATCTTTTCATTCCTCAACACATCTTTCAACAAGATACAAGGCGTTTAAAATGTAGTAAAAATGCGTTCTTAATATTCACGTAGGCATGCGGCTAAGATCAACTTTGTAGTCAAGTCAATTTAATTCACATCATATTCCACTTCACCTTAGACTTAGGGAATCTGGTAAGTTTATGTTATATATTTTGTTATATTTACGCTATGATTTATGTCCTCAAAAGTTATGTCCAGCCTCGATCCCAGAGCTATCTTTCGGCAGAGAAAAAGCCTTGGGAAAGAGGTTGCAATATGTTCTCCATAGTTATGTCTAGCCTCGATCCCAGAGCTTTCTTTCGGCATAGAGAAAGCCTTGGGAAAGAGGTTGACACTGTTTATTAATTTAATTCTAAAGACTATATTTTTTGTACATTTATAGTTTGAATATTACACATTATCAATTTCATATCAGTTTGTTCAAAACATACCCCTAAAGATCCTGAAGGGAGCCCCTGATCTTACAGCGCTGCAGTAGGAAAAAGCCGTTAAAATATGAAAATCAATTGTCGATGGCCCCTTAGGCTGTTGTCTTTCAATGAAAAATTAATGTGAAAATATGTGATTTGTGCTCTAGCTACAATCCCTTACATAAATATTTGAGACAAGGTGAAATTTGTGTAGAAATTTGGAATTAAAATTAATTATTGTATTAGTAATAAGTCTGCAAAGATATTAAATGTCAACGAGCTTATCACAATGGCCATTTTTTATTACTCAAGACAATCAAGGATGCACTTTCAACTTAGGCAAAAATAATTAAATTTTGATTAGCAAGACGAACTGCACGGAAATTTGCATTTGTATCAAGAGCATGGGTACTAGGCTGCAAGCAACAAAATTTGTCAAGGTTGCAAAAAGTCCTAAGATCCTAAGCCTTTTAAGTCATAAGTCTACTCGATAAATCTCTGAGAAAAAAATATCTAGGGACTTCTAGTGGTCATTTGTGTTTTCCTTGTGGTGTGTATTGCTTGCAAAAATTCGAAAATAGTCTCATAATATTTTTGAGAGGTTGTAGCTAGCTAGCATATCATCATATTATTCCGGACAGTTTTCTACTCTTACCTGCATTTCTGTCTGTTTCGCATTGATAGCGGTACATTTTAGCGACAACAGGCTGGACTGAACTTTTTACAGATTTTAAAAAAACTTTTTTTTTTGCAAAGACATCACTATTTATTTAATGCAAGGTGTGTTATAAATGATATTGAAATACTTCATGTCCCCTAAAACAGCTGTGGAGGTGACCTACAGCAAGAAAATGGATGATAAACAAACAGTCCGGAATAACAAGTATCCGGAATAATTAGAGATTTTCATACTTTCTTTCAACGAGTTCGCTCAAGTGCAGTTAGCTACATACACAACTCCCTTCTCCCCTAAATGCAAAATGGCCTCTAAAGTCCTTAAAAAGAGGGAAAATCGAGAATTGCAGATGGGCCTCCTCCGCCTCTTTTCTCTCTGCCTGGGGCAAATCTTTTGTCAGTTTGCTGCGTTGGTAAAATTTCTTATTTACTTGACAGGCAAGGGTTAGGTGAAGCAGTCACCGAGACAATTGCCTGTCATTTAATGTCAGTAAATAAAGAGATTTATTCCCCGTTAGACATACAGTGTAGTGCGAAATGAAAAATATAGCTAGCTATGTGATTTTAAACCCTTTTCTCCTACACCCCAACACCTGGACCATCAAAGAACCGGAAAGTTGGCCCTGAAAACCAGGACTGTCATAACGTGTCAAATTCTTCTTTAAAAATCGAAGTAAACAAAATAATTTTGTTATAACCAAAACATCAGACGATGATGACGGACAGAGAGAGAAAGAGAGACCTTTACGTTTCTTCTGCGTGCTTCGGTGCAAGTGTCTGGAGGCAATGGAACTTTTATAAAGAGGTGAGGACCGCACCTAAATTATCGGTAACCTTTCCGTTTTCTCCGTGAAATTTTCGGGACATGAAAATATGGCGCGCAAAACATCACTTTAATAATACTTTCTTTAAAAAAATAATACTTTCTCACCATTATAATACTATAATATAATAATTTCTGTGCAAAAAAATAAAACTTCATCCTTCAAATAATTATTTTCCCCTTTAGTTTTAGTACTTTCGCTGAAATAATGCACTTGCTCTTTCACAAGACTTTCTGCATAGACTTTCCGTAACATGTAGGCTAAGGTCTTTACGTCACAGATCATCTTTGTATTGTTTACCCAGATTCTCTGAAACACCCGCAAATGAAATAAAGAGCAGGTTAATAGGCGTGATTTGGCGTTTTCAATTGGTCCGCTGAACAAACAGGAGGAGAAACCGGAGAAGAATTCAGAAAAAAATCCATAAAACAAACGAAATAAGCTATAAGGGCAACTTCTTGGAATACAATTTTGACTGTACTAGTAGAAGAACATCTGACGCGCAGAATTTTAACCATATTTTATGAGACCAAAAATTTAATCCAGGTATCCTCGTAATACAAACCAGATTGAATATAAAATATAAACCCCAGATGGTATATCATATCGTTAGATATAATAAAGACACATATCATAGAGCCTTAGCACATGAAACATTATAGTTATAAGGTTCTTCTGTAAATCCTTTGTTTCTTAATATTAGGATATGGGTTCACTCGTTCACTCGCTTCCTAACTCTCCACCGTTGGAACTTTTATTCCATGCGTTCACCAGAATTAAGACTTCCCATAAGAGACTACCACAAGACGCTTCCGCGGATATTTCAAAATCGAGTAGAATAATCGCGCTTCGCTATGAAGTTAATTCGGTGCCAAAATTTGACTAGTCAGAACTCATTCCAGTTATCAAGTCGATTAGTAGAGTTTCAAGTCGACTAATCGTAACTCATTGGAGTTATCAAGTCGAGTGGAGCTTCATGTCGAAAAGTCGTAATCCATTCGAGTTATCAAGTTGACTAGTCGCAAATCAATTCGACCAGTTGCGCATCAAGTCGACTAGGCGGAAATCAAGTCAACCAGGCGAAAACCATGTCGACTAGGCGGAAATCAAGCCGACTAGTCGCAACTCAAGTCGACTAGACGCAACTCAAGTTGACTAGTCGCAACTCAAGTCAATTATTCGGAATATAATTCTGACGTTAATACTTTGATTTCACGTTACTTGATGAGGGCAAAATTTAACAAAATTATTTTTTTCCCGCGGTTTTTATTGGCATGTCTATTATAAAAACGTCACAAATAATTTTTTGGGAGTTGCAATTGTTCAAAAATATGAAAATAAATAATACAAGAAAATAAACTACCACGTATGCTGATTCACAAGTAAAATGTAGGATAATAATGAAAGGGGGTAAACTACTCGTTTAAGAGTATTTGCGGTCTCTCTTTCTAGGGGTCCTAGCAAAAGAGGAGCTAGCAAGAGGTATCTAGAAGGTGAGAGGTGACGCAAGTCATGTCCACTTGTGAAATGGAACGTTTACTGCACCATGTACAATCATCACCAATGCTCCGTTTTCATTAAGAATCACACTAATATTTACTAAGTGGGATAAATAGCTTCGCTTATTTTCCGCCTGTTCAAACTGATTTGCGACTAGTCGACTTGAGTTGCGACTAGTCGACATGATTTCCGCCTACGGAATGTCGACATGAATATCCGATTTACCAAAAAGAGAGGCAAATAGCCCTGGGAACGAGGTTGCTCTCTCTCAAGAACGTTCCAAAGGCTAGCTTTCGCGCGGAATTTTCCGCCTAAAAAGAAAATCAACTTTTATTTTATCTCTGAAATATTAAATCATGTGTACGAATATACGAATAGATGTTTAATGATGATGATGATATCAGATATCAGCACTGGTACGAGTATGAAGACTAGTCTGGGGCTCAGGCTATATAAGCATATAAGACCGCAATTTCAGAGAATGTACATATTGTAATAAATTTCTTTAATATACCACCGCACTATTTATGTCATATCGATCACTTTATGTCAAAATGAGAAAGTAACGGACTGAATATGCAGTAATATCTCCGTCGAACACCTCCAAACCGGACATTATAACTCCGGTAACAGACTGTTTTATACTCAATTATATTCAGATATGGTTTGAAAACCGGTTTACGTCGCAGACAGAAATATTCAAACTAGTTGCAAACTTGAAAGAAAGGTATTTCGTGATGGTCCCACAAATCCCATTGAATCAGCGTCGATCCGTAACTCAAACAAAAACCGATATTTTTTGAGTTGGCGAAATGTTCAATGAATGTTGTTATGCCCGTTTATACATTTCTGGTTGTCGGCCATTTTGACCGGCCGAAAATTAAAAAGGGCCGTTCCGGTTCTAGTAAAATGAGCAGGGCCACCAGCTTTGTTATTTTTTTATTTTTGTCGGGAATTTTTTCGGAATATTCGACAATATTCTAGAGAATTGCCGTTATGTCGGTAAAATAACAAAAATCACCGGTAATGAGACCAAGTTCAATTTGTACTAGAATTGTTTACGTTAGTTTATGACATTTTAACTAATAAAATATTCTCACAAAGATATATTAAATCTGATGCTTCGATTTGAAAAAAATATCGATAGTATTCCTAATACTTAGTGAATACTTGAAAATACCTTATTTCTCCATTTGTAGGGGATAGATCTTTAAATATATTTTTGATTAATTAACGAACCTGGTGTGAAAAAATACGATTTAGTTAATTTATGTTAATTCATGCAAAGTGACGAATTTTCCTTTTAGATACCCCGCAAAGGCTATGTTTCGCTTGATATTCTCAAGCAAAGTTTTCTTCAGAAGAATTTGATGAATTTTTTTTTCGTCGAAAAATCAAAATATTGAGGTTTTTACCCTGAAATACTCACCGTTTTGAGGCGATTTAGTCAGAAGAACCTTTATTGAGGAGTTATCACCGACTTTTATTATACGATCCGTAGTTTGTGACATTTTTAATGAAAATACAATTATCGTAGCTGCCTGCTTTGTGTGTCCAAGGCTAAATGGCAGCCATGATGGCACTTCATTGATTGTTTTTATGTATCTTTGGATGGAGGATAACGAAATCGATTTATTAGATTTTTATGTGATGAAAAGAGCCAGAAACAAGGTCCAATACAGTAAATCGATTAATATGTTACCAGTTTTTAGTTAAATTTTTGTAAACGAAACTCATTTTATACACATTTAAATCAGTATGATAAGTGAACCAGACTTAATGGGTGAAAGTAAAGGTCCTCCTTCAAAGAGACCAAGATCAGATTCTCCATTAGAAACTCCTAACACAGACACAGGTAAGGATATTTCAACTATTTTCTAATGTTACGTTTGTTTTTTAAGTTTGTTTACGAAACATTAGAACTATAAAAATGCCTAACATGATAGAGAAAGCAGTATTATATTTTTACCAATTTAATAGCCTATTGCTTCCCCCGCAATCACGTATAAGTAAGATTCAGGGCTATACCTGAATATTTTATACAAAATTAAAAAGCAGTTGGTTAGATGATAGCTAGCTAGCTATAACTGAGCTTTGAAGGAGTCCACATGCATAATTTAACTTTTCATAAACAGGGACGAATTTGCACACCCATCATAGGGATGCTGTCGGGTAAAGGGGGATGGGTTGGGTGGGTAAACAATATAGTAATCAGGGACACGAATATTTTAACAATCGATTTTCAGGTAAGAACACAATGTTTATTTTATTCCATTTTCCTATCCGACAGTCCAAAAATGATCGAAATGCCGACTTTTCTGCCGTCTTTACCGTGTAGTGTGCAAATTTCCCATAACAAAACAGATTCACCTAATAAACAAAATAGCAGAAATTTAGGCAGAGGGCTTTGTGAAATTCTGCAATTGTTACATACCTTTAAGTGGATTAATTTTCGCGCATATTTAATTTCGCAGGGCCAAATTTTGGATTTTTTGCGCAGACTTAATTTCGCAGATGGTTAATTTTCAAATATTCCGCGGTGGTAAATTTCCGCGATTGCGACATAAAATTGGAAGAAAGATATTTTATATCCGATATTTTTATCTTTTTAGTAATATATTTTTACAATTCAAAATTGTCAAATGCATAAGTAAATAGAAAGTTTCAAAAGTTTTTACACTTCCCATTTTGCAGTAAAGGTGATGGAAGAATAATGCCTACAGCCTTTTTTCTTCTTATGTTTCTTCTATAATTTCCTGATTTCAAGCTGGACCTAGGATAGGTGGACTAAAAATCACAGGCTTGACAAATATGAAAATGCAAGTTTATATTAAGTGAAACCCTTCTTACCGATTTGGACTGTGTCAAAATGCAACATGATGAGTGTTTGACTTAACGCACTATGCTCATTGGGGATGATCATACTAAATACACTTCATTTACATACACTTAAATGCCATAAACGCTAAATGCCAATTTCAAACATTTTTTTATATTAGCATTTTATCAAAGGATTTCGACGATAAACACAAAAAATTGTGCACAAACTGCTCATGGAAATTGAAATGTGAAGATATTTTCTTGAAATAATGTTGCAATATTTTTTGGTGTGTGCATACCACGAGGATACCATTGACATACTGTCGTAGTTGTCTAAAGTTTTTCATTTTGGATATATTTTAAGCTATTTTCCACAACGTTGATGAATGATGAAATTCTTTCCTATTTATATACGGTTTTGCAAGGAACATTACATTTTTGTTGAGGTGTGTTCGACATTCCCTAAATTTAGATCTATTAGTATTAGTATTAGTGCGTAGAAAAACAATTTGCAATGAATGAAATATTATAATACTTCGATGTTTACAGTGTATGTAAGTTGCATATACTCTTCGCAAGGTTTATTCAGACAACACCTTTGTTAATCCTCAATGTAAACTTCTCCAAAATATACTGTATTGAGAGGTCTGACTTGCAACCTTTACCCTGTTGTTAGAGTATACTGGAGAGCATATCTATAGTTTTGCTTCCAAAATTGAGGTACTGTATACTAGTGTAGAAATATTTGTTATTTGGATCAGTGCTACTTATGCCTAGGTCAGAGGTCATTAACAGACTAGGGTTCATTAAGTCAAAGTTCCTAGGTCAGAGGTATGTTAGACGATCCAATGTTGAACTATTTCTTTGTATCAGTAAAAAAAGAAGACTCACTCATTTTATGAGCTTTTTTTGTTAGGTTTCTTATAGTTCTACTTTCCTGATTTCAAGCTAAGAACCAAGGATACGGCAGGAAATGACAGGCCATTGATTAGGCAAAAAATCACAGGCATCACAAGAAATTAACCCTTGCTGAAATTGTTTTCCTTCTTCTATTTCAGGTTTCAGTTATGATATTTTGAATGATTTACCTGATGAAATTATTACAAATGAGGGAAATGAAAATGTAATGAGTAATGGTAGTGATTTACTTAGTAACCTTGAACCGTTTGATGGAAATAATATAAATTCATCTAATGACAGTAATATTTTACAAAATGGACCGACGTCACTCACAGCATCTCTTGGTAAGGGTGGACCAGGAAATGCTGCTAGTAATGTAAATCAAATGAATGTTGCTAAAGGAATAGATATGCATAGTCCTCGATCAGATATGAGTGGTTTTGCACAAAATCGACCTCCTCAAGGACCAGTTAGTACAACTGGAATACCTACTCCTGCTACGCCAATGCTTAATCAAGCTTCTTTAAGGACAGGACAGGCATCAATGGTAAATATGCAATCATCAACTCCTATGTCTAGTTCTAATTCTTCTTCCATTGTTAATTCTTTACCAACAACTTTTAATAACAATCCAATGCAAAACCCAATGATGCAAAATAGTACATCAATGATGCAGACTATGCCAAATACTATGTTTAATGGACCTATGAGTATGTCCAATTCAATGAGTGGCATGGGTCAGAATATGTCAATGATGAGTCAAAATTTTAATCCAAACCAAGGTTTTGGTAATGGCATGCCAATGATGGCAAATAATAGACTTTATCCTAGCAATATTGGTGGACTTAGAATGAGTATGAATACAAAAATGCAAGGGATGCAAAACAATTTCAATCCAATGAATGCAAATCCCATGAACAATCTAATGGGTGGACCTATGAATAATATGAATATGCTCGATAATGGTCCAGATCCTTTGATGTTGGCAAATAATATGAGTGGTTCAATGCCGATGCAAAGGATGGTTAGTTCATTTTATTCTTCTTAAATTTGATACTTGCAAAATAATATACATAATAACGCCTCTCTTTGGAGACTAATTTGCAACCAGACCTGAATTCCGAGACCTGCACCATAAATATGAATTATTTTACTGATTTTACAAATTTTAGAAAGAAGCATAGAAAACAAAACAAGGCATATTTGACAATTCTCGCCTTTCTAGTTAATTAAAGCAGAGTATCAATTTTGTTTGGGAATCTTTTGCTTAACTTGCAGTCAATTCTTTTGTTCTGCATATAATTACATATTTAAGGTAACTCCAAAAAATGAAAATATGCTACAGCATTTTGATAATTTGGACAGTATCGTGAAATGCAACATTTTTGAACTTATGTACCAAGCCTGAATATTACTGTCGGACATCACCTGTGGAGTAGTGTTTTTTAAGTATAGTGTTCAGCTTTTAAGCTAAGCACTACACTAAAAAACTTCTCCACAGGTGATTTCCAGCAGTCATATTCCAGCTTGTGTACATAATTTTGAATTAAATATGCAAGTGCAAATCGTTTTTACCTAGCCAAATCAAATGCGAAATTATGGTAATATGAATCCAAATATGAACCCTCCTATGGGAAACAATATGATAAATGGACCAACTGGTTTCCAACAAGCTGACATGGGTGCAAATACTCTTGGAGCTAATATGAACAGACCACCACCAAATCAAAATTTGATGGACGTTCCAATGCAGATAATGGGAAATCTGGGAACTAATGACCAGTCAATGCAAATGGTAATATTTCTATTTTTTATGAATCAAATGGTTTTACCGAAATGTTTCATAATTAGAGCATGTTCATGTTTGCTTTTCACATTTACTCTACAATCAGCAGGTTGTGGTATGCTTTTAAGATCTCAAGTCGGTGTTTCGAATAAGAATAAGCACTGTGGAGGAGTGATTTTTGAGCCTGGCTTTATGTTAAAAAGTCTATGCTCAAAAATCCCTCACCCACATGGATTATTTACCGATTACTTTGGAGGAGTGATTAATCACTCTCATTTCAAACACTAAAGTTGTAAGCTCAATTTAGAAAGAGTTACTGAATCAATCCACTATTTTTAGAATCAACAGCAGAATCCTAACCAACAACAGGCGAATTCTGGTCCACATCCACAAACAACTGCTGATCCAGAGAAAAAACGTTTAATACAGCAACAGCTAGTTCTGTTGTTGCATGCACACAAATGTCAACGTAGAGAACAACAGGCACCTAATGGTGACTATAAACCTTGTGACTTACCTCATTGTAGAACAATGAAAGGTGTGTTGAATCACATGACAGTTTGCAAGGCTGGAAAGTCATGTCAGAGTGAGTACATTATTTTCTATATCCACTCTCTGGTTTTTATATAATTTTGAATAATTTTTGTCAATAATTTTGAAAGTTTGTTAATGAGTAGCAGATGTAGCATTAAAAATTGTTGATTTATCTTGTTTGTGCGTTTATCATTATTGTTGTCAAAAATTGCATAATTGAGCAAACTTATAATGCATCTTTTTTACCTATAAAGATGACTTGAAAGTTGAATCTAGGTATTAGTAAAGGACAACAGATTCTACAGAATCAACAAATTATGAGGAATAACCCTTTTTCTTTTGATAAACCATTCAGTGAATTGACTTACTTTAATTTAGTTGCTCATTGTGCTTCATCACGACAAATCATATCTCATTGGAAATTTTGTACGAGGGCTGATTGTCCAGTTTGTTTGCCTTTAAAAAATCAAAATCGAAGACCAGCTGGGTTAAATGATCAGCGAGGCATTGATCCATCCAGTGTGTTTGGTATACCCTTTGGTGGAAATAATAATAATCGACAACAACAACAAAATCCAGGTTTTTAATCTCAATTGCTTTTATCTTCTTTCGTGTTTGCATTGAGATATATGTACCCATACTATTCCTTCTTTAGAAGCTAAGTGTTAGTGTAATTTTATCATTATTTTATGCCTGAAAATAGTTATCAAATATATCAACTCTTCTCATTCAGCTTTGCAGCTGAAAACTATACTCCAAAAACACTCCTTGACAGGTGATGTAGGTGATGTCTGTCAGTTATTTTCAGACTTATATTCAGTTATCGAAATAAGGGTAAATAAAAATAAGTTGAAATAAGAGCAAATAATCACTGTGGAGGAGCAATTTTTTAGCATAACTTCAAGCTTTAGCTAACCTGAAGCAATGCTCAAAAATTGCTCCTCTACAATGATTATTTGCTCTTATTTCAACCACTGTTATGGTAGTAATGTTGTATTTTGCTGACATAAACTGATTGGAAAATTAACATTGTACCTACTTCTTTTGTTTTTACTTTTTAATTCTTAAAACATCTAGGTCATTTTTTTATCTTCATTCTTTTTTCATTATAGATATTCCTGTTGATCCTAACAACCAGAATCTCAATCAAGGGTAATAAATATGATTAATGCACTAGTCAAAATAACCGACATAAATACTTGTAATTAATTGATTCTTCATTACAAAGAGAACATGCTAGTGCAAGATTGTGGACTCATTACAGTTTTTGAAATAAGAGCAAATAATCACTGTGGAGAAAGCTTGAAGCAATGCTAAAAAATTCCTCCTCTCCACAGTGATCATTTGTTCTTATTCCAAACACTGCAGTACTCACTCCCATGTGTAATATTTACGTAATATTGTAAGATATTTCTTTCTGATTTTTAATCTATCTTTGTTCTAGAAAAATGCAGAAATTAAAATCCAACAAAATTTGAACGGTTATGATTTTACATTATATAATCAATTCCCAAATATACAAACCATAGTTAACTTTGGATTTTTTATATCACTTTTTAACCTTATACGATATCATATTTTATAGCGTTCAAGGTAATAACAACAAAGAGGACAAAGAAGCTTGGCATAAATCTGTTACACAAAGTCAACGGAAACACCTGGTTGAGAGACTGTAAGTACATATTTTTATTCCCTTTCAGGAAAGATGATTTATACTGTTCAAGTTTATATTGTCATAATATTTACATGCTCATAGAATATGCAAGCCTGAAAGTCATACATTACCTGTGGAGGAGTGTTTTTAAGTAAAAAAGACATCTGCACAGGTGATGCCCGACAATTGATTTTAGGCTTGTTCTTCTTAAGTTTCATTATTTTGCAATTATCAAGCCTCAAGATAACTGTCATACGTCACCTGTAAGGAATATTTTTTGAGTATAGTTTTCAGCTTCCAAACTAAAAACTGTACTCAAAAAACACTCTTCCACAGGTGATGTATGTTTTTAGGCTTGATTATAAATATATATTATCATTTGATAGGGTATCAGCAATTATACCAAAAGGTGTTAATGATCCAAGTGCTTTGAAAAATAAGCAAATGGAAAATTTAGTACAATATGCTCAAAAAGTTGAGGATGACATGTATAGTACAGCTGCAAGCAAGGTATGAGTTATTTAATCAGGATGATTATGTTTTAATTGTATTGTGGAAGCCAGTTCATAACGTTGTGTCCTTCCCCCAGTGTACTGGTAGCACTCACATTTCTGGGTTGGGGGAGGGGAGGGGGTGGTGGTGGTGGTGGAAATGTCAAAATTATGACACTATGGGATAAAAATGGTGTTTATTTGCCAGAGAGGGAGTTAATTTTCCTGGGGGAGGGATTGCTCGGGGGTGGGTGGTGGTGGTGGACAGGAGGTGAAGGACACTGTCATAAGTCAGAAAACAATGTCTAGCAAAAGGAAAAACGAGAAAGATAGGCCGGCTTTTGAAAGTGGATATATTTTCATAAGTCAGAAATGACAATAACGTTAAATGATGTCAAAAGAAGAAAAAAACAAGCATGCTTTCTTGAAAGTGGGTGCTCTGAAAAAAGACGTTACTTTTAGAGGAGCTTTGATTTAAGTTTGTGTTAATGAATTATGGTACCCATGTAACTGGTATTGGATCTGATTAGATGCCTATTGTTTGATTAATACACTGGAGTATGTTATGATTACACTTGGTTTTCATTGTTCTTTAGGAGGATTACTTCCATCTGCTAGCAGAAAAAATCTACAAAATTCAGAAGGAGTTAGAGGAAAAAAGATTGGAACGATTAAGAAATAATGCCATTCGACAAGGTTTGTTAGAAACTATCTGAAGTATGGCAAACAAGTCTGAGCCTTAATACTGTCAGACATCACCTGCAGACTGTGCTCAAAAAACACTCCTCCACAGGTGATGTCCAACCATTATATTGAGGCTTGCAAGTCAACATCTGTTATTATTATTATTATCATTATTATTATTTAAATTTAGAGTTGTATCCCACGCGTCAAAATAAGAATAAATAATTACTGTGGAGGAGGAATTGTTTAGCATAGCTTCAGGCTTTGTAGCCTGAAGCTATGCTCAAAAATCACTCCTTTGCAGTGATTATTTGCTCTTTATTTCCACCACTGCATCCATTGTTATATTGGAATTTTTTGTGATTTTCTCAACACCTTCTTGGTTATTGTTAAGTTTGAAGTTCTCCACAGCTGATGTCTGACAATTATTTTCAGGCTTGTTAGGGACCATCTCAAAATTTCGCTCCAAAACCAACGTTTTTGTTAGGGTTAAATAAACTAAAATTGACAAAATTCAACAAAAATATATAGTGTGTTAGGTCAGTGAACTTGCAATGGACCGAAGAAACCAATCCATTGCAAGATCATTGACTCTCCTCTGTAGAGTTTATTTTTGAGATATATGCAGTGTTCGAAATAATACTTCTTTCTTTAACCTAAATTTTCTAGCCTGTATTATTATTTTTAGGTGGTCACAACAACGCTATGAATGGTCAAAATGCCATGATTGGACCAAACACCATGAACTTAAATCAAGGCAGCATGAATCTCCAAGTTTCTTCTTCTTCTATGAATATGTCATTTCCTGGTCAACAACAAGCACAAGCAAACATGCCAAACATGCAAAATGCAAATTCAATTCCAGACTTCTTAACTAATAGTAATAGTAACTTTATGAACAATAATTCTTTCAATAATTCTTCCGTACAAAGGCCTGATCAGCAGAATATGCCTAATAATCAATCTAGTAATCTTCTTACAAACTCTTCATCAGCAATGACTCCGATCAAGAAAGCTGCTTTAGCAAAAACAATAATGGAAGCACAAATTCGTACTCAGGTAATGTTTGAATGATACTGCTTTGTTATTATTGAAAAAAACAAAACAAAACAAAGGGTCTATCTTTGAAATAGTAGCAAATAATTACTTTGGTGGAGGGATCTTTAAGCATAGCTTCAGGCTTTGTAGCCTGAAGCAGTGCTCAAACATCACTCCTCTACTCCAGTGTTTAGAAACTTATCTTTCAAAGTTTTGACATCGCAAATTTGGTAATAAAATTGTTCTTCTGAACTATTTGCCGTAACATTTAGATGCAGGCCTCTGAATTCACGTCGGCATTCCTCTGTGGAGGAGCATCTTTGGAGACTCATTTGCAGCCTTTTGGCTGTAAATGTCTACGGTTGCTGTTTTAGCAAGAATATATTCTTCTAAGAATTTCTTTAATTAATACAGATTGTATATATGTGTTTCTAAGACAAATATTTATATGGAACCATTGCATCTTCCTTCACTCGTTGACTCAATGTTTACTTTTACTCCATGCTAAATATTTACTTATAATTCCATTCCTAATAATCTGTTAGCTTAACAATGGAGAAATCCTTTTTTTTATAGCTTAATACCCAAAATATGCGTAACCAACATCCACAACAAAGCATGCGTACAGTCCAAATGATGCAACAGCAAAATCAAATGAGTCAGTTTTCCCAACAACAGCAGCAACAACAACAGCTGCAGCAGCAACAACAACAACAACAACAACAACAGCAAAATCAACAACAACAAAATCAGCAACAACAACAGCTGCAGCAGCAAAATCAACAACAACAACAACAGCTCCAACAACAACAGCAAAATCAACAACAGCAAAATCAACAGCAACAAAATCAATTGCTTCAAAATTCTCTTACGCCTCCACCATCAAACATGCTGCCAAATCAACCAAAATTAGAAGATCAGTCTATTTCGCAACAACAAACTATGTCTAATAATCAAAATATACTCTTTTCGCAAACACACAACAATCAAAAGCCTCATTCACCTGCAATACAAAATCAAACTGTTAAGACAGAAATTAAAATCGAACCAGGTACCTCTCCTAGAAGCATAAAAACTGAAAGTTCACCTATGCAAATTGAAGAAGTAAAAATGGAAGGAAAACCAGATGTAAAAATGGAGCAGAATCCTACACTGTCTAGCTCCGCTCCTATGGTTACAGTTTCATCTACTTCATCTACTATGTCAACATTAACTACTACTATTAAATCAGAACCTAGTATTTCTCCATCACCTTCTCCTGCAGTAAAAGTAGAAGAAAAACCCAAAGCCCCAAGTAAGGATTTAACCTTTTGTAAACATTCAACATGTACACATTTATTTTGTCTAGTGACAGTATACATAATTTAAATAGTAATGTGTTTTTCGCATTTCAATGATTAGATCCATATATATTTTGTGAATTTAGAAGAAATTGAGTACTTCTCACCTTTTTCCTTTTAATTTTCATGTGTATCTAATTTTTGCACATCAAAATATCCATTATGTGTTAGTTGCGAATATTAAAATGATGCAAGGATTAAAAGGAATAAGATACATAAGGAATGTGTTTATAAATCAATAATCTGAGACCTAAATGCAATTCTCTGTTGTTGATGTTTGTGTTTATTTTGATTCTTCTTTGCTTTATTTTCTGTGCTTTTGCTAATTCTAACCGTAATTTATGTATCTAGTTTGGACTAAAGAGGAATTGATGGAAAAGTTATTGCCAATCTATGAGAAAATAGAATCATCTGAACCGGAATCTGGTCCGTTCTTACAACCTGTCAATCCAGAAATTCTTGGTATTCCGGTATGTTTATCTATTTTTTCATTTAAAATTCCTACAATACAGATTAATATAATTCTACTTTCACTTTCAATACTTGACATTCGAGTATAGACAACCTGCAGATAATACTTTCCTACACGAATTCCTTAGAGTGGTTATTGCTGAATATTTTTTATATCGTCTTACAGTAGTCATTGAAATATGCATTCGTGTCATGTGTCTTGTGAATGTAATTTTTACAAGCCTCAATAAAACTGTCAGATATCACCTGTGGAGCAGGAGTGTTTTGAGGCTGAAAACTATACTAAAAAACATCCCTCCACAGGTGATGCCAGGTAGGTATATTCAGGGTCAATTTTTTGACCTCTATAACGTTTCGAGTGTTCAAAATAAGAGCAAATAATCACTGTGCAGGAGTGATTTTTAGCTTGCCAAGCAAAGTTGGATGGGCTATTACTATCACTTTGTGGTGTCGGCAGTATCCCTAACTTTTCTTATTAGACCATGTTTCTGAAGTGCTACTATTTTAAAATTTGGTGAGACAATATTTTAGAAAGACTTGCCACAAATATTTTGATTTCGTCCACTAGGGCAAAAAGGGTCTAAATTGGATTTCGTTCCAATAGACTGAAAAGTCATGGTACCATCCTGAAATTTGGTATATGCATTTTAAGCAATATTACGAGACGACTGGTCATATTTATTTCAATTTCGTCGACTTGAGACCGAGTATTAGCGAAAAAGAGATTTTTTCAAAATTTTCTGACATTTGATTTCAATGATGATTTGGTATGCTAGGTTTATTTAAGTTGTGCTTGGTTTGGTGGGCTACTTTTCATACCGTACCTTTAATTGAGCATAGTTTCAGGCTACAAAGCCTGAAACTATGCTAAAAAAGCCCTCCTTCATAGTGATTATTCACTCCTATTTTGTTTGCAGGATTATTTCACGATTGTTAAGAAACCAATGGATTTGTCTCGTATCAAAAAGAAACTTGAGGAAGGACATTATAAAGATCCATGGGGTGTAAGTATTTTTTTGAACTGTTTGATCTAAAGATGCTTATTTCTTGATGAATATAGAACAGATTTGTTATTTAGAGAAGAGACTATATATAAATGCATGGTAGAAAATTAATTCTTTGATACTTTCTCATTTTAGTGCCCAGGCTCTTATTAAAACATGGTTTTAGAGGGATGCTTATTTAAAATGTAGAAAATGGAGGGAGTCCTTATTTAAACTTGTGTTGAAAAGGGAAAATTATAAATCATAGGAAAGCCAATAAAATTTACTATTTTTACTATGTTCAAGGAACCTCTGTGCTATATTTTCCTATATTTCCAACTATATTCACCCTTAGAATTGTTTTTGATTTGTAGTTAAAACCTATTTGTTAAATGTTTAGTTTTCTACTGATATGAGGTTGATGTTTGAAAACGCATGGTTATACAACAAGAGAACTACAAAAGTTTATAAATACTGTTCTAAGGTAAGTAGTTTAATGAGCATTGCTCAAAATTACAGAAAAATAGTCACTGTAAGTGAGTGTTGTTGGAGCATGGTTTCGGGATTTTTAGCCTGCAGCTATGCTAAAAAAACACTCTTCCACAGTGGCTATTTACTTGCGTTTCGATGACATCAAAGTAATGGATACAATATTAGATGCCTCATTCTACCAGTGCTCTAATTTATTGTGTTTTTTTTTGCAACATGTCAGGACTTAAAATAACTGTTGCTCATCACTGTGGAGGAGAGATTTTTCAGAATATTTTCATCCAAATTTTTTTAAAAATCTTTACTCCACAGTAATGACCGGCAGTTATTTTAAGCCCTGTATATATGAAATGAACAATTGAAATTTGATTTTGGATTTTCCCCTTCTGTTTTTTATAGCTTTATGAGCTTTTTGAATCTGAAATTGATCCACTGATGAAATCAATGGGCTATTGCTGTGGTAAAAAAGTAAGTTGAAAAATATGACTTGTTATTTATATGTATGATTTTGTTCTTTGTTCATTTTTTCGTAATATTATGGTTTGTACTCTTTTGACCACCACAGGTGATTTGTCAAGTAATGCAAAGTCATCAATATAAATGTATTTTTGGTTTGAAAACTTTCTAATGTAAATTTATATCTTCTATTTTAGTATGTGTTTAATCCACAAGTTTTGTATTGTTATGAAAAAAATCTTTGTTCGATAGCTCGTGATATGAATTATTATTCCTATCAAAACAGGTATGATTTAGGAGCCATCTCCAAAATTCGTTACCAAAAGCAGATATCTTATCAGCTTTAAAAAAGTAAAATTCAATAAATTTGAGAAAAATAATCTATGATGAA
>JAULBZ010002883.1:0-17688 GCA_032360805.1 Neoturris breviconis
TTTTTAGAGGGATGTTGTACACTCGGATACGACATTAAAAATAATCACTTCGGACCTGAAGCTAATTGCAAAAACTACTCTTCGACAGTAATTCTTTCTCTTATTTTGAGCTCTGCACAAGGGATGATCTTATGGATGAGTTATTCGATTTTTTATAGTACGAAGGATGGAAAGTGAGAGAATTGAAAAGAATTAAAAGAGACAAAGAAGAAAAAGAACAGTAAGTAGCAATACACAGGATAAATTAGTCACAATGCTTTACTCATATTCTGGTTGTTTATGGTGTTTATATTTGATGTATTTAAGTTTATTACAATACAAATAAAGTTTTAATTGATCGATATATCTTGTGTCACTGAAATATCTTCGGCCAGAGCCAAATGTTTCACCATTGATAGTTCTTCTTGCCGCTAGTTTTTAGGTCTTTAGTCCACTCACTTCCCAGTTTTTTTTATATATGCTGTCATGCTAAAGTGTCTTGAGTTTGTACACAGGCAGAGTTCATTTCTATCATCAGGTGGTGACAAAATATTCCATTTAAATGCAAATATGCATAATTTTTTTTTATCGTTGTTCTCCCCTTTTCAGGCCGAGGCCACTACTAGGAGAGGTGGTACATTTTTATCCTCTCCAGATCTTAATCACTCTCTTGATAGGGGATACAACCCTCAATCTACCCTTAAACATGGTCGGAACCACTTTACAGGGAAACAGGTAGTTAATGTAGCTTACAATTATGTATTGAGCAATAATAAATATTGATTAGCCTTACATGTAACATCTGTTATAGTATATTTTGCAATTATATTTATCCTGTAAATTTGATTTCTACAGAGACAAACTGCCGTATATGATAAGTTAGTTAGGTTGTTGACTGAAATCTTCATCTCTATTTTTCTTCTCATGTAGACGTGAACGAGATCGTTTGGAAGTTGCACGAATGCGTAACATGACTGAAGACGAAAGAAAAGATGAACTTCGTAAGAATCCAAAGGTTTTGACTAACAAACAGACAAAAGGGAAGTACAAGTTTTTGCAGAAATATTATCACAGAGGAGCATTTTTTATGGTAAGGTAGCATCTCAAAAATAAAATCTGCAGAGGAGAGTACTGAGTCAACGATTTTGCAATGGATTGGTTTCTTCGTACTGAAGAAACCAAGCCATTGCAAGCTCATTGACCTAAACACACTTCAGCACAGATTCATTTTTGTTGAATTTTGCCAATTTTAGTTGATTTAACCCTAACAAAATAGTTATCTTTTGAGCGAAATTTGGAGATGGTCCCTAAGCTATGTATACCCGTCAAGATACTATGCTTAACCTTCCTATCCATACATGTCTTTCGACAGAAACAATTTCTCCAGATATGTTAGATTTGGATATAAATATAATTTCATCGTAAAAATATCCAACAGTACAGGATGTATAGTACAGGATGTATAGTACAGGATGTATAGTACAGGATGTATAGTACAGGATGTACTTTTTGCAAGTCGAATTTTAAAATATCATGTTTTCTGATGTATCTTATACTTGAAAGAATAGCAAAGTAAACTTGAGATTCAAAAGGTTGAATTCCATAATAATCAGCGCGAAGTCAAAAGAAGGCATTCCATTGGTAGAAATTGACAAAAGAAGGCATTGCATTGATAGAAATTGACATAACACAATATGTAACTTTGTTAATGTTTTTATAGGACAAAGAAGAAAATATGTATACACAAGATTTCACTGGTGCCACTCTTGAAGATCATTTTGATAAAACTATCCTACCGAAAGTGATGCAAGTGAAGAATTTTGGTAGATCTGGCAGAACGAAATATACACATCTTGTAGATCAAGATACTACAGAGGTACTATTTATCAGGGTCCAGTCGATCGAAAGACGAATAGTTTAATCCTAGTTTAAATCCAGCAGAAACTTGTTTAAAGTCAGCAAAATAGCGTTTGAGCAACGTTTTTTGAACGTTGCTCTAACGTTACTTTGCTGACTTTGAACAGGTTTTTGTTGGATTTAAACTAGGATTAAATCGTTTGATCCTATGTTAGCGTTAATCGGCTTTCAAACAACTGGGCCCAGTGATCGAAATAAAAGTAAATACTCCCTATGAAGGAGGGATTGTTAAGAATAGACTCCTTCACAGTGGTTATTTGCTCTTTATTTAAACTACTATTGTTTACTTAAAATTTGAAGGATATGTGTAAGTATCAACGAAATTTGAAATTGATAGACTTTCTCAATACCCTATTCTGATCCCTGAAAGGTGACAGTATATTAATTGTTTATTTTCATTTCGTCTTGGTACTTCATTTTTGACTGTTTAAATTCAACGATCAGATTATAATCAACTGTCCATGCTTTTCTATCACTGTTTTCATTTCTGCAACTATTGGTACAGTATTGGTATCATAAGCCTGAATATAACTGCCAGACATCACCTGGGTAGGAGGTCTGGCAGTTATATTTAGGCTTGGTATCAGCAGTCAATATAAGTGGAAATAATGACTGTGGAGGAGGGCTTTGTAGCGATAATGTGCTCTTCGTACACTATGCATCATATTGGTACAATATATTTCACGACCTTTGAAGTTCTCAAATATCGTGGATATTAAATTTCCAGAATATTTTGAGCTTGGAATTTCACGGCTGTTAAATTTAGCAAATTTTGCACAAAATATTGCAATACCGTCAAATTTTGAAAGGCAGAATCTAATTCCTTAAGGTAGTTGGTTTAGATGTGGTGCATTTAAATGTTGAGATTTTTGTTACCTTCAATTATTTTGCAGGCTGACTCACCATGGTTTGCAGAATCGACACAAAGTATGAAATTCCATTCTAAGATTGGTGGTGGAACGAAACAAAGTTTTGAGAGACCTTCAAGTAAAAAAACATAACATACTTTTATACTGGTCATACAATACTTTGTCAGCATTCTGTAAGAGTTCTGCTTGGCATGCTGTGCCCACTCTGTGCCTACTGGAGGTGCTCATTGGAGAGCACGTTGAAGATGTTAAAGGTGATCTCTGTTCCGTGGTCGTGAACTGTTCAAATATTTATAGTTGAATTGATTGAAGAAGAACTGACAGTCTAGTTATGTTAAAAATCTGTCATTGTGAACCATGTACAGTGTGCAGAAGTTTATTACTTTGAGATTTATGCTAGTACTGAGTCCACAACTAATACTGAGTCCACAATCTCTTTATTGATTGATGTCTTTATTTACAGTTACTTGTATATGTTATACTTGGTGCTCTGTGGTCTATATCTCAGCCGGCTAAAACCTGTTAAAAGTCGTGTGACGTCAATTTCTACCAATGGAATGTCTTCATTTGCATTCCGCGCGGAATTTTACGCTAATGGAAATCCAGCTTAAAGCTTTATAGCTCAAACGCTCTTGCACAGTGATATTTGCTCATATAGTATTTTATTAAAAAGCTATGGAGTAAGTTGAGTTAGTATGAGATTCCGAAAGTGAAGGTATTATGGTTTCTTACTCCCCTGTTCCATATATGAAATGAAACTTGACAGGTTTGGTTAGACTTTGCTATAACTAATATTTCAGGACTTAGTTCGGCAGCCTTCCATCTATGTACATACATTGTATTGACTACTTTTGCTGGCAAAATTTAGTCTTGACTACATTATGTAATCTGTACCAACTTCCTTTGGGGCATGTGACGTCGAAATTATGACAATACGATATTCCAACGTGTCTGTGCCTGCAAGCTTCATGACCATTAATAGAAATAATGCTATATATCCTTTTTTTAGTAACTAAGGTCAGGTCCCGGTACTAAAAGTTGCTTAACAGTTGCGAAATGTTTCGATATTTATTCACTTTTGAAAGAAAGATAGAAAGGCCTGATTCTGGAACTTTATATATGTACAGGTATAAATATATTATACATAGGTTTATGGAAAAGTGAGAAAAACAAGGTAATACAGCATTTCGAATCGACTTACAATTGTAAAAATAAAATCTTTAACTTTTTACTGTCTGAGTACTGGTTGCTTATCAAAAGAAGAGTTTATATTAAAACCCAGCCGGCAAAAATCTGTTTAAAGTCAGCAAAATAACGTTAGAACAACAATCTTTGAACGTTGTTCTAACGTTATTTTGCTGACTTTGAACAGGTTTATGCCGACTGGAAAGGACGACTTGAGTGAAGGCTGATTTCCACTAGGCAAATTAATTCGCTTGAATTCGAAATAAAACATAACATATGTTGAAAGCGACGTCATCTAAAATCCGCATTAAATCCTGTTAGACCAATTGAAAATTGTGATGAAAACGCTCCTCCTCGGGTGGTGTCTTTTCAGGGTTGTATCTCATATTTAATCTGATTTAGAAAGTAAGTTTATTCTGATATAGACAGCCTTTACATTGTCTCCTAAATGAGTTTCACCCTAAACGAGCTTGCCATTTCCCTAAACGAGCTTGCCATTTATTGGTTTCTTCAGTACGAAGAAACCAATCACATACAAGATCGTTTAGGGCAAAACCCGTTTAGGGATCCATGTAAAGGCTGTCATGGCGTCAACTTGAATTTCATATATCAAGTGATTTTACAAAAATGCCTGTCTTTATGCACTGTTTAAATCCCTAATACAGGAGGAATTTAATTATAGAAAAATCACACTTTTTTGTCTTTATGGAACACCCCAAATGAGCAAAAGCTTGTTCAAAGTCAGCAGTAAAGACACTAGAACAACTTCGAACGACGTTGCACTAGCGTCTTTACCGCAGACTTTGAACAAGTTTTTGTCCACTGGGTTATTCCCTAACTATGTAGTTAAATAAACAACAACACCAACTTTGGGATGTATTACTAATTATGACGACGATATAATATATTAGACTTTAGTGTGGACCTCACATAGCTAGGTGTATTACTAATTATGACTACCATATAATATAATAGACTTCAATGTGGACCTCACATAGCTAGGTATTTCAAAATGAAGTTCTAAGCAAGTTCAAGGACTTGTGATACCTCTTTCCCAGGGACTGTCTGAGGAATAAAACCTGCAGAAAATAGCACTGAGTCAACGATCTTGCAATGGATTGGTTTCTTCATACCGAAGAAACCAATCAATTGCAAGCTCGTTGACAAACACCCTTCTATGTAGTTTCATATTTATTTTACTTTTGAGAGGCTGTTCCCTAAAGCATTGTAATTTCAATTCATCCATATGATGTCTTTTTAGAAACAAAAATATAAGATATAAGATATAGGAAAATCTTTGTTATGCGATACGTTCACCATGGCAACCGTACCAATGTTTGGTTGTGTTGTTCCTGGAAGATTGGTAAGTTAATATTAACAAGAAAATAATGAATTTGATGATCTTCTTCAGACAAAGTCTGGGTAGGTTAATGTTTCCGTAATTCAGTCCGATTTGTATAGTAGCCTGCTTTATTATGTTTATTTTCTCTTTTGATATAGGTGTTAAGGCGGATTTTTATTAGGCGAATTCGTTCCCACGAATTCTAAATGAAACCATTATATATCAGCCAATGTAATGGTTTCATTTAAAATTCGTGCCAACGAATTGGCCTAGTGGAAATCTGCCTTTGGTATTAATGAACTTATCTCTCGAAAAAGTCGCGTCAGTGGTCGAATTAAAAGCAACTAATCACTGCGAAGGGGGGTTATTTTAGCATAGCTTCAGGCTACAAAGACTGAAGCTATGCTCAAAAATCACTCCTCCACAGTGATTATTTACTATACATCTCTACTACTTTTTTTATTCACGTAGTATTTTTGGTGGGGCTATTTCCTTGAGAATTAACTGGTGTACAAAACCTTCCAAAATGCCATCCACCGCAAAATAAATGGTGACAGTAAAGATGGAGAGTGCACCAATTTCAAATCACTCCTGGTGCTCTGAATAGGACCTGTGGATGAGTGCTGCGTTCATCAGACTGCATAACCTGATACCTTACTCATAAATCTCTCCTCCACAGTGATTAATTCGTTCTTATTTAGAGCATTCGCCATTGAAGATGTTCAAATAGCCTCGATCAAGTTCTTATTTGTTCTTACCTAGTGGGCAAAAACTTGTTCAAAGTTCGCCGTAAGGACTCTAGAACAATGTCGAATAACGTTGTCTAGCGTCTTTACTGCAGACTTTGAACAAGTTATTCTAGCGTCTTTACTGCGGAATTTGAACACGCATTTGCCTACTGGGTAGCTATGTTAATTTTTTTCTTTAGGTTCAATTTGATGCTCAACAAGTGAGTGAGAACCAGGTCGTATTTGCGTTACAGAAATGCGAGTTAGTAAACCATGTGGTATTATTTTTAACCGGTAGTCAACCCTTACCGGATGGCTACGTAGCTGCTATATATTTATGTTGGCCAAAGCCGTCTCCTGCGTGGTATATGTTAGGATATATATCGAACGAAAAACCAAGTGTCATTTTTAAAATAGCTAAGGTGAGTTTAGCCACGTTATAACTACAATCGTGTGCCTAAATTATGGGACAACTTGTGAATTTTAAAGGGTATAAACCACAAGTAAAACATGAGTGCGGAAAATAACCATGGCATCTCTGACTAGAAGACTTAAAGACTTAGGGCTTAGGATCTTATGTCTTTTTACAAATTCGACAAATTCTCTTGATTTTAGCAGCCTAGTACCCAGGCCCTTGGAACAAATTCGAACTTTCGTTCCGATCACCTTGCTAGTAAAAATTTAAGGCTTTTTGTCAAAGTTGAAATTCCGAATTTTTGCACGAATTTCCCTTTTCACCAAATATATATGACCATGATTGTACATCGAATGATTAGTCACGTGTGCCTTTTAGCGGTCATTTCAAATGTGAATATAACTGCCGGACATCACCTGTGAAGGATATAGACCTCCTACACAGTGCTCGAAATAAGTACAAATAATTACGTTTAAGAAGTTACATTTGAGCATAATTTCAATGCACAAACATCACTCCTCCACATCAATTATTTTCCCTTATTTCGACTACTACACCAACCCACGCCAGCTTCCTTATGTATAATGGCCATAATACTGACTATGAAGAAAAAAGAGAAACGATGTACAGTGGTCGGAATAGAGCAATAATCACTGCGATGGAGTGATATTTTGATCGTTTTTTTATAGCCTGAAGCTATAATCAAACATCACTCCTTCAAAGTGAGTATTCGCTCTTATATCGACCTCCTGCAGGTATATACTACCATAACTCTGTTAACCATTTTCGTTCTTGTAGGCTGTCTGATAGAAAATTTACCTGTCATAGCTGCGCTCAATTTGTTCTTTTGTAATCTGCTCATCGGTTTAGTGCTGTGTTTCTTAAGGTTGATTTCCACTTTGGAAAATATCCGTTTAGAAAACTTAGAGAAGAAGAAGACATGCCATTTGGTATAAATTGACATCATGTGACATTAATTTCTACCAATGGGATGTCTACAGATATTTTGTGAAGTGGAAATCAACCTTATATTAACGTCATTTCTTTAGCCAAAAGATGCTGGGGTGCAAAACATGTTTCTGGGTTGGCAACCAAATCTTACTGACGATGCCATGGCACAGATTGGTGTAGCAATCGAACCAAGTGCGGAGGTGATACAAAAGACGGCCGTGGGTAATACTGACGCTTCCACCGTTAGTAATTTTGTTGAGTTTACACAGAAAATGCTGAGTCATGTATTTAACTATTGTGCATCATTTGGAGTAACGCAATCGCAGATGAGCATGCAACCAAATGAGACATTTGTTCCTTTAAGTGTAATTCAAAAGTGGTACGCTACTTTTGAGCGTAGACTCAGTATGGATCCCAACTTCTGGAAGAACTTATAAACACACTCAGCAGTTTGTGTTTTGTTAATCAAATCGAATGTTTTCGAATTTTTTGATGCACCTCAACCCCAGGGTTTCTTCTCTCTTAAAAATATTTTTAAAAAATTAAGTAAAAGCTGTTTGTAACTTTATTTACTTAATACATCACAGATATCTTTCTATTTCCTCATACGACCTCGTATTACTTAGCTCTCCTCCTGAGAAGAGTTATTTTACGTAAGCGTCTTCTTTTAAGCTTGGTTTCCAGTAGGCTTTTATTTGACGGTAAGAAAACTAGCGCCAAGCGTAAAATAAAGCGCTGCAGTTGAAACGGTCTTATTTATTAAACGTCTGTAAGATACAATTAAGCACTCGGCGCTAATCTTGACATTCGAATCGCATTTAAATATACGTGAGGTATTTGTTTGATAATTTTAATCATAGCTGCGATGCATAAGGAAGAGACTTCGAAGGCGTCAGTGAGTTTCCTGGACAGGAGTCGTACGTTTCTCAGAGAGCTACCCGGCTATCCGACAATTCCCCCACCCCGGGTAATATTCTACCAAAATACCCCAATGTAAACAATTAATAATACATTACTTATTCGCGAAAACAAGTACTCGCGAGAAATCTCAATACAACCCATTCGCAAAAATAGGTCTTCGCGAAATGCAAAAAAATCCCTGCGAAAATTAATCCACTAGTCCGTTGTATAACTAACCATTTATTTGACTTGTTACTTTCGCTGTATGACATTTTACATTCGGTCATTCGACATAAGTTGCAATCTGATAATAAACAGCTGTTTTAAACAAGATCTATTTGTCTTCCCCCACAAAGCTAATTTACTTGCCCGACCATTTATATGACCTGTTGTTACTTTTGTTGTATGACCTTCATAAATACAAATTTTGATTGAGACAAATTTGCAAAAAGCGATGTTGCTTCCCGTCTCATTACATGACGCATATGATACAATTAAAATGTTGATCAAAATTTCTGAAATGTTTATTTACTTCCCAGTTTTAACTTAATATGTTTTTTCCTATTTGTCAGTAATCACAATCAAATACAATTCCTGAACATAAGGTGTGTATTTCTCCAAGAGGAGTCGCGTGGTAATAGACGGATGGGTTTTATTAATATACTATAGACGGAAGGAAAGTTTTATTATTTCCCAGTTTTCCCGTTTTCTCAATCTCGTTCCCAGGGCTTCTTGCCTTTTCGAACACGGAAGAGCTCTGCCGTGTTCAAAAAGGCAAGAACCCCTGGGAACGAGGTTGCCGTTTCATCAGTCGTTTTTCTATGGTTACCAATAAAGGCAATGTCATTTCTAGAGCATCTTCCTGAAGACTTTATGCAACAAAGTATAAATCGTCTGTACATATCTAAAAAAAATCATTTCCACGTCCTATACGCTTAAACATCCCAACCTCGTTCACAGGGCTTCTTCTCTCTGGGCGTTTATCGCTGTGGCGTTAACTGCCAAGAGAGAAGAAACCCTAAGAACGAGGTTGTTAAATATCCTTTATAAATGCTAAAGATATTTCAAATCATTATATTCCAAAATCGCTATCAACCGGTTAACTCTTTTCCGTTTTCCGGTCTGTCTGTATAGGTTGTTTGAATTTTAATAGCTTACCGATGCGGCAGTTACGGTAAAAATGCGTCCAAGGGAAATTTACTCCTCCGAGTTTAGCTAACGACTCCACGTTAACAACGTTATTTTTCTGACTTTGAAGAGGTTTTTGCCAGCTGGGACCTGTCTTCCAAAATTAATATTTAAGGTTTTTTTTTTGATCAAATGTCACAAAAATCACACTAAACATTATTGTTGTCATTACTCCCTAAAAAAATGAAAATGGATAAAAGAATAACTTTTAAAATATCGTAAATACGGGTGACCATCGGAAAGAATTTAAAACTTCTTATTCAGGATCTAAATTCAGAGCCGTTTTGAAACACAATATAGTAAGATTTTAAACCTAAAAAAAAAACCGTCCTATTGAATTCAAAATTAGGGTTTTGCGTTCAGCTGAGAAAAATAATCACATTTAGCCTGAAGCAATATTTGCCTACAAAACAAACCGTCTAATAATAGTTGTGCATTGTGGTTGTTACGGTGAATTGTGGGAGTTGCTTTGTTTACTTCATTCAGTAACATTGTAACGTTCATTAGTCCTGTCTGCCTAATTAAAGTACCCTCCTCCATTCTTTTCTTCTAATGTAATTAACCCTCCGCTACCCATTTGGCAAAAACTTGTCCAAAGTCCGCAGTAAAAAGACGCTAGAACAAAGTCGAGCGACGTTGATCTAACGTCTTTACTTCTGACTTTGAACAGGTTTTTGTTCGGATAGATAGATAATAGATAATACTAGTTAATTAATTAAGTTGAAATTACAGCATATTTCATTAATCAATTATATTGAAGGTTTTCTTTATCGGGTGCCCATACCTCCTATTATAAGAATCTATTAAAGGTCTCCTCTATCGGACGCCCACACCTCCTATTAAGTAAGCATCTCTAATCTAATATCGATGTATTTACATAGAGCACTGTTAGCTGTTAAGTTAAACGCGATATATATTTGTTCTGAGCGTGAAAGACACACTACAAACTTAAGTCACGGCACACAAAGGAAGCTATTGTATCGTAACGTTCTACTTTGAGCAACGAACACCTCGTCGAAACAACTTCTTTTAATGTTGATCAGCAACCTCGTTCCCAGGGCTTCTTCTCTCTTGACGTTACGTCAAGAGAGAAGAAGCCCTGGAAACGAGGTTGTTTGATCAGATGTCTTGTGCTTACTGGGTAGTCGCAAGAGAGAATTCTTAAGATATCAAACCATTTCTTCCAAGCGAATTTCAAACTACTTCTATTTGTTTACCTTTTCCATGTATGGCCATTTTAAAACTCCCGTCCCGTTTGAAGTAAACTGGAGTGAGTAAAATTTAGCAGAGTTTGAACAATAAAGCATTGTTGGTGTCCAGCTAATTCTATCTTGTGACCATGATAAGTCTTATCTTATTTCAAAGATGTTACAAATCATTCCCCGTTATAAATTAGGTCTATGATCAGCAGTATAATAAGATTGACAATCGATAATATCTTCCAATACAAAAGTGATAGCTTGTGATCTTTCAATTGATTGGTTCCATCCTAACACATGCACCAATCAGTCGCAAGATTATTTACATAACGCTCTTCTGGAGCACAAAAAACATTTCTACACAAATCAGTGACATTTTCATTTTCAACGCCCGGATAATTTCATTCGGATGTTGTATCCGGATGATAACTGTTTATCATTTAGCAATAATCATTACAATACAGCCTACATAAACGACATTACTGTGCATCCTTCACATTCAATAACTTACGTAAGGATGTTCAAAGGCATAAATTCAACTATATTCGGTAGGAACAGTGAATGATTTAAAATAAAATTAGCCTACTGATAATTCGACATGTTTCGCTTACCGCTGTCGGCATTAGCAATACTTCACGTATAAAAGCAAGACTTCGCATCTCTTAGGAGCCAACTTATTCGACTGTCGCACCGGACGAACAGCCACTTAGTGTTGCGGATATTCCCGAGGGCATTAAAACTTCCCGTTACTTACATTTGCTATAAATATGGGACGGGTTTAATCAGGTATCATGTGCTTACTTCTGATGGTGGGCATGGATAGTTCTTGAATGACCGTTGTATAAAAGTTGTGTTTTCTCATAGTACGCTTATTAAATTTTATACAACTGTCATTTGATACTGCAGAGTACGCAATGAAGACGATAGTACAACATCTTCAACACTGTTCTAGCGTCTTTTTACTGTACGGACTGTATATCAACGAATTTACTATTACCAATATTATTGACGTTAGAATTGTTAGGCTAATAAATATCAACAATGTCAAACGAGCTCAGCATTGATTCGTTTCTTCATTACAAAAGAACCAATCACATGCAAGATCTTGACTTTTTACAGCTTTTAAAGAGCTACCTAGTTTGTTAATCTTATTAACGTTGTTGCAAGGTAGCTAACTAATATCGATTGAGATTTGAAAAAAATCTAAATCTTCTATGACGCATATTAATGGTATCACGAAATAAGGGATTTGTAAAATATATTTAGAATACCCATGGAAATGAAAACACGTGAGATGAGAGTACTTATGACTATGACTACCGACCACATCCCCGTATACGCCCGTATTTGGAATGTGTGTTACCATATATGGCAAATCACAGTCCAAATACGGGTATACGGGACAGTATTCAGTAGTCTTTCCCATTCTGTTGTAGCTTGTGTTTATAGATACATTTATCTATCCAATTTTAGCTCCCGGTGGGCACTCTACGCGTAATCAACGTCGAAAAGACGTCCTTTTGACGTCTTAACATCAAACGACGTCATTCCGACGTTAATTAGACGTAGAGTGCCTGCAGGACTTCTTTAAACTTTTAAAATGAAAAATAATTTTGGAAATCCCCACTTCCTTTATATGACAAACTCCGTTGTTGAAATATACAGGACGAGAAAAAAAGACAGGATTTAAAACACTCAAACTATTAGACACTCAAATCTCTGGTTAAAAGCTGCGTATAATAAACATTTTTTTTTTACTAACTAATCCACAGATGTATGCACAGATAAATATGGTGTAACATTAAAACCATCTGTGTGTTGAAAAGTGACATTCAATTGAACATTTGTATGCTGACCAATTAATATTTACAGTCAGGTAAACATGGCACTTGAGTTGTTGATTTATAAAAAGGTTGTTGGCTACTACGAATTAGCGCCATTAGTATAAACAATAAATAATCTAATTTGTTGATATGTTCAATCTGATAAATTATCACACGTCTTATCGAATAAATTAAATTTAATTATGCACATTACATAAGAATCTCCATTATCAACCAATCAGATCTCATCAATCATCATATCGACCAATCAGATCTCATTAATCATCATATCGAGGCTGCTTGACAGCTTATTGATGATGTTTTTGGTAATCCTTGGTAATGCCGTTTGTTTTCTGCTGACACGTGACCTATCATTGACCAATAAAATGAGAAGTCAAATGATCAATCTCTCACAGATATAAATAGTAATTAGTCGTGGTGTTTCCACAAACCTACGCAAAGTCTATAAAAACTTCCATTTCTCTAAATACTTCCTTGTAAAAATCAATTTTCAGTTTTGCATAGCGATCATGCGATAATGACCAACAATGCGAACGTTTCATAGCTATCATAACAAATGGTATGAAAAATCCAAAAGTAGAATGATCTATTTCTGTGAATATATACTAATTTCTGACTTTCTTCTATTCATTTTTCGTTGAGAAAATGTGAAACTTTTCAGAACGCGAAACAAAGTTTCAAACATCACCAAAGTCCAGTAGACAATGACTTGTTCAATCTCCACAGTAAATACCCTAAAACAACGTCAAACAACGTTGTTCTAGCGTCATTACTGCTGAATTTAAGCACGTCTTTACACACTTTGAGTAGGTACATGATGTAATAATCCGAGTCAGCACCAAAGGCAAGTTGCTCTAACATCGCTGCAAATTAATAGGTGATGTATCTGCCGGATTTACTACCCAGCCGTCAAAAACTATTCCAAGTTTTCAACGTTTTCAACGTTGTTCCATCGTCTTTATTGCAGATTTGAACAAATGTTTGCCGACTACGCAAACTGTTACATGGTTGCTGGCTGGCTAATTCAAGAGAATGAAATCTGGACCGCACTTGTACCCGATTTGCTAAAGCCACGCATACTACCATCTTGGTAATAAGTACATATGCTATGAGAAAAAGTGAAATTCGTGCGAAATTTTGAAATATCGACTTATGCAAAAGACCTTAAATTTCGATTAACAAACGAATGACACGAAAGGTCGAAGCTGTTCCAAGATCCTGGGTACTAGAGGCTACTAGGAACAGCATCATTTATCAAGTTATCAAAAATTCCTAAGATCCCAAGTCTTAAGATTTTAGTCTACTCGATCTTCTCGTTGTGATTTTCCCGGATCCATGCTTTACTTGTGGTCTATATTGTTCGTCAAAATTTTGCAAACTGTGTCATAATTTATGACTAAGGTTCTAGTAAATTACATAGTGCTGTATCCTTTTCCTAACATAGTATATTTGTTTTGCTTGAATCTGTCTATTGTGATTTTAAGATGTTATGACGCTTTCGCTAATTAGTTAGTCGTTACACTAAATTAATTAATTGTATTGTCTTATCGCGTAACCTAAAATTGCATGTAATTGGTGATTATGCAACGGCGATAAATCTATTCTGAAGAAAACTTGAAACATGTTTTATATTACTCATTCTACAAATAGCACTAGGCTTACACACATCAGCACTAGGCTTACACACATCATGCCTAAAGCATTTCTTGTCAAACGGACTGTTAATAAAACAGATATAACGCAACCTGATATTAGCGGATGCAATGAAGGTACAAAAGATATTAATTCACCGCTGTTGAGTTTGTCATTACACGGTACGGGTAATAAAGAAGTACCTAGTATAAAGATATATAAAGAGAATGATCAACCCTTGAATATTCCAAAAGGTAAGAAACGTTAGCATATTGATTGGCTACTTAGTAATAAAATACCAATGAAATAACTTTCTTCATTAGTGTCGCCAGATTTATTGCCTGCTTCACGTTTTCGCACTAAATTCGTAAATAATACGTCGCGACCTTTTATCTGCAAAGAGTAGACACACGTTGATAAAACGTCTTGGCACGGAGACGTCAGACGTCTACTAGAAAGAGGACAGACATGCAGTTGATAAGTAGTTCGTACAGAAAACGCGTACAAGTGTCATACGCGTAAAAGTGCCATACGTTAACTCCCTGGCGATGGTCACCTGTACCCAGTGAGCAACCTTGTTCAAAGTCAACAGTAAAGACCCTTGAACAACTTTGAAAACGTCGTTCTAGCGTCTTAACTGCAGACTTTGAACAAGTTTTTTCTATTTCGAAGAACGTTGTTCTAACGTTATTTTGCCGACCTTGAACAGGTTTTTGCCGGCTGGGAACCCCGCTATTGCATTTTCTTTTTTTGGCAAAATCTAGTAAATCGCGGGAGATCATGGCCGTCCAGTAGCAAAAAGTCCAGAATCGTACTCAATAGTTTTTCATGCTAGTATATTATGATGAAAAGTCATTGAACAAACACAAGTAAGGGTATAAATCAAAAGTCGCAACCATAGAAAAGTATTCTGCATAAATCCCTCACAGAATCGATACATACCCTGCATAAATCCCTTAAGGCATTCCATTAGTTTTCTACCAATGGAATGTCTTCTTTTGGATTCCGCGCGGAATTTTACGCTAATGGAAATCCACCTTTACAGCGTGAAAGACTGCTGAATACAGGCCCGCATCCATATATGGCTATACATAGTCCGGATACGGATCTATACGGTTCCGTCAGTCTATACAGGCGTATATTTTTCCCCAAGAAATATAATATTTAGTCCTCCTATTCTTCAACCTCGTTTCCAGGGATTCTTCTCTCTTGACTTTTCGTCAAGAGAGAAGAAGTCCTGGGAACGAGGTTGCCTATTCTTAAGAATTGTAACACTACATATTATTTTCGTGATAAATAAACCCCGAGAAGAAAAACTTCCGTGAAGATATTGACAGACAATATTTATCAATCTCTTTCTAAATAAAATTAGAATGAGACGACATTTGCGTGACTCTTCTTGCACATAAACAAGGAAATTCTATTTGTGACGTCACTATGGTCGGCTTATCGAACAGAATAACTCACGTTACTTATTTTAAATTTCTTCTCTCTAGTTTCGTAAGATCCTTATGTTTATAAATTCAACACGATATCACGTGGTATGTTCTTGAGGTTTTAATTGGCTTAACAGATTAGTTAGCTAACAGGCACGAGCATGCATAGGGTTACATGAATCTGACTTTATCGTCTAAAAAGAAATGTGCAAAGTATCGAATCAATCTTGCAAAGGATTGGTATCTTCTATCCAGTTTTATTTTCTGCCAAATCTTGTCAAATTTAAACTTTGTTGTCGGGATGAGCCCTTTGAGAGAGTTTAAAAGCGTTCAATATTATACAAGTGGCTAATTCCAAGTTAGTCCAAAATCGATACCTTAAGCGGATTTATTTTCGCAAATTAATTTCTTTCGCATTTCGCGAGTACTTATTTTCGCGAATGAGTTGTAACGCCATCAAATGTAGTAAGGCGACATCTGTAGTAAACTTTGGCAAATGTAGTAATATCTGTAGTAGCGACATATGCAGTAACATTTGTCGAGAAATGTAGTGTTAACGTAGACAAATGTAGTAAAATAACTAGCTTTTTTTTTGTTGCATTAATATGATGGAAGGTACCAAATGTTTGTTAGTTACCGCACGTTCTTTTCAAACTCCGTTCTAAAAATGGATTTTTGGGCTAAACTTGGCCATTGTGGGTTAAAATATTGAAATAATCCGTTTGACTTGAAAGTTTCCAGTTAAATATTTTTAAGGGTGCTGATTTAAAATTTGAGGGTCATGCTTTCAAATTCCGTTCTAAAACTAATATAAGCCTAATCTTCTTGTAGTCAATACTCTTAGTTTTGGATTAATACTTTTTGGACTAATTCTTGGAATTAGATACGGTCAGTATAGTTTGAATAATTATTAGCATTTATTGATTACTCTGATCTTAAAAGTGATCTAAGGAGGTATTTCCTCAAGCTCGTCCCCAGCCCCTTTTGACTTTTTTTTTATTTTTCTCGGACCAGAAAAATAAAAAAAGTCAAAAGAGACTGGGGACGAGCTTGGTATTTCCTTGCACTGGATTAATTCTCGTTTAGTAACAGAATATTGCCAAGCTCTCCCACAGTTCCATGAATATCGGTTCAGAACATGTTTTACACTTAAGACAATAACAGGACCCGCACAAGAGAGCACAGACATAGTGACATTAGGTAAAAAAAAAAAGATCGTTTTAAACGTCAAGAGAGAAGAAGCCCTGGGAACGAGGTTGATATTTCATACTATTTTTAAAAAATTTACAGACCTCAGTTATTCTCCTAAGCATTCCATTCTCAGCTTACCATGCATAGGTCTAGGAAAATTAGCGTTTCCTCGCGAAAAGTTAATTCGAAATAAGTGTTTATGTATAAATAACAAAAAAAAAATTAAACTGACAGGGGTTCACGTTCAGTATGAAATAAAATAATTAATATATTGGAATATTAATTTAGACACGCACTATGGACCAAATCTTGTTATTTCAATTCTAAATTTTAAGTTTTGCACTATTTCTAATCAAGTATCTGATTTACTACAGTTATTGTAAAAAAAATATTTTACTACATTTGTCGCCGTTACTACATTTTTCCATGGGTATTACTACTTTTGCCATTAACTACAGATTTCACTACATTTGTCCACGTTTAGTGCAGATGTCGACGCCACTGCATTTGACGGCGTTACACGAGTAACGTATTAAGTAGTGTTATCATTACGTAAATCATAGATCATGTTATCATTACGTAAATCATAAATATTTCGTATATCTATGCGTGAATCAATTATTTAGACTCAAATTAAAAAAATATATATATATAGATATATATTTTTATTTTCGTGAGGACTAATTTCCGCAAACCAAGTCAAAATTCGCGGAAGTCTTAAAAATTAATCCACTTAAAGGGGAACTAAGGTCTGGAATTATTTTTTCTATATTTCAGTGTAAGATGTCTAATAAATCATAAAATATCGGTAAATTTAATTAAAAGTTCAAAATCACCACGAAAGTCTGATATTTGTCATCAAAAGTATCACAGTCGTCGCCATATGCAATTTTAGTTGCCATGGTTTCATAC
>JAULBZ010002884.1:0-17688 GCA_032360805.1 Neoturris breviconis
TGATGATGATGATGATGATGATGATGATGATGATGATGATGATGATGATGATGATGATGATGATGATGATGATGATGGGTAGTTAAATAATGGTAGTATTTATTCTTAAATCTGATTTTCACTTCGCATTTTCCGTTCCGCAGAAAATTTTCTGAAATGTAAAACAGCCTTTAAATACCAACAGGTGAAGTATTTATCCTCAGTGGTCGAAAAAAGTAAAAACTAGCGGTATTTTGCACTAACAGCCTACTGAGCCAAAAGTTTTTTATAGTGCACATTAAGGCAGACATAAAATAATAACTGAGGCTATATCCTTTTATACGCGGGGAGATTATATTCTGCCCATGCTGAGCATGGACAATAAAGAGTAAATAATTTTTGAGATAATTCAGGCTTTGTAACCCTTATTTTGACCACTGATTTCAATCTTTAAAATGTTTCTAAGAATTCAAATCTACATTGGAGAAAATTACCTTAATTTCTTTTTGTGTAAAAGAAGCTTGTTCATGATATCTATCAACTGCAACTTCTTCATGCTTACTGACTAACATCTGAGTTAAAAAAAATATACTGACATAATTTCCTAACATTGAAGACAATGTTTGAAAAAAAAAACATAATCACTGTTGAGGAGAAATTTTTGAGCAATGTTTCATAAGCACTCATCCACAGTGATTGTTTGGTCTTATTTCAAACGCTGTAAATACAATGTTTCAGTGGTCAAAATAAGAGTAAATCATCACCGTGAATGAGGGATTTTTGAGCATAGCTTCAGACCAGAAATCCTGAAGTTAGTCTCAAATTTACTCCTTCACAGTGATTATTCTTATTTCGAGCACTGGGCCCAATTGTTTAAAAGCTGATCAACGCTAAGCTAGGATTAATCTCTGATTAAAACTACTTTCTACCAATCAAGTGTTGTGAAAAGACAATTTAATCGAGGATGAAACTCATCATCTTTCGAACAACTCAACTGGGCCCTGATGTTTAAAGAAATAAAGATAGACAAAGGATAATGTGCATCCTCAGAGCATGACCATGCCCATTAAGTTTCAAGATGACATAACCAAAATCAATATTCATGTAGGGTGCAGAGATTGAAATAAGTATATATATAATTTGTGCGCAAAAGAGTGAGTCAATATTTTAAGATTGATTCAGGGCTCAAAATAACAGCCCTGTTGATCAGTATCTTATTCCAACAAAACATGCTGTTGACATAAAATCCTTATTTACTACACAGTAAACTGGCTTCATTCGACCCTCAAATATGTGTTGTTGTTCATAAAGGAAATATTTGAACACTGCAAAAAAGGTTTGGGAAGGCTATTCCCACTTGTATCTGGGAAATCCTTTACGCAGTCAGATTTTTTTACTGAAGTTACATCTAAAAATACAGTCTAAAAACTCATTACATTGGTGCATCAATTTTAAATTGTGAAAGTATAAAGGATGTATTTGTTTCATTACTCCGAAGTTGTCTAAAACAAATAGTAAGAAAGCATACCATACCTTGCTGTTCCATTGTTTCCCCTTGCACTTATGTTGGTTCATAATGTTTTTTGTTCTATACTCCTTTTGACACAAGGCACATTGGTATACTGGTTGACATGTAACAGAATGCTTCAAGTATCTTGTACTTTCGATAAAGCCACTTCCAAAGACATCATGGCATTGGTAGTTAGGGCATTCACATCTCATGCCTTTTAGATTGTGAAGGATTGACACAACCTAGAAATCAAAGATTTGAAAAAAGCATGGCAAACAAAGTATTAGAGATATAGCCTGGTCCTTTTGGTGCTTTTTCTCAATTAAAAGATTCAACAGGAAGATCATATGTTTTGCTGATGAAAGGACACATAACTTAAAAGGTGTTAGTAAAGGTTCTATTGAAAAAGATGGACTACTTTAGATGCTATTCATCAAAATAACTCATCTTTTTCTTGTACAGAAACTCCTTTCCCAACAGAGATTTTTCAGAATAACCCCCCAGTGCTTGAAGATACCACGCCAGATAGTTTCTAGTGTCTCAAGAAAATTAAGGTAGGTTATTAAGCCTTTTAAAGTCACATAATCACCCTATTTTAGTCAAAATTCCAAATAAATAACATTAAAGCTTGTAATGTCAGTAACACATTCTGAAAATTTCATTCTTTAAAGACGACTATTAGTGGAGATACAAGTGATTAAAGTTTTGTATTTTTCATGCGATGACGTCATAATAATAATATTGAAAACGACTGCTTGTATTAATAATAGGCTTCAATTATTGCCGTGACTAGTGTCATAAGTCAAGTAGGTGTATTTTTATTGCTAGCTAATTTCCAAAAGCCTCATGCTGACGCCAGGGATTGATACTCATGATTTCGAACATCAATTTATAGTAACAGTGTTGTTACTCACAGTCTTGTTACTATGATTCAATACAATCGAAATGTCTACACGGTAGCGTCGAAAGCAGCCAACGGAGGCGTTCTTGAAAATAGGTGTTCTAAGGGGGTGTACTGGCAGGGAATTCAACCTGTTCTTATCTTTCAGAAAACAAGGTACAGCTAGAGATTTAACCTGTTCTTGCACTACTATTTACCTCCTGTCTGAGATAATGAGCTGTTCTGAGCTGGGTATCTCGTCGACTGGGAAATCAAAGTGTTTTTGAGAAGCTCTGACTGGAAAAATGAACTGCCCTGAGTTCATCCGACTGGAAATAGGATCTGTTCTAGGATGGATATTTCTGTGTTTAGTTGGGGAAAAAGAGGTGTTCTTATGAGAAAAAACTGTATCGTTTCATGTAGCTGGAAATATTAACTGTTCTTTACACTAGATTCTTGCTCACCTGGTAAAGCAAGCTGTTCTGAAATGCACACATTATACTAATAATAATCCCGAAATGGACGTCAGCTAAAACACATATTTCACAGGACACCTCCCTGTGGCTGACTCGACCGACTCACCATGTTTTTCCGTAGTCGGGTTACGCGAAATTCAAGACTAATATTATTTGTAAATGTATCCTTTAATAAAAAAAGTTAATTACAATGTGAAAATTCTAGTACTGGTAATTATTGAGAAAACAACATCGTAATGATTGATGATATTTAGCTTGAAGTAAGGTAACCCCTATAAAGTAAATAATATACACGTTAAAACAAAATTATAAAAGTTTCAAGTCATAAGGAACCTTCCACCTCTCAGTAAAATTGATTAAAAATCCAGTTGGTCTACTTAAAATATACTCATTCACTCATGGTATGTTTTAAGTAGGGGTGAATGCTGAATACCATAGTTTTTAACCTTAGCCTCTGAGAACCAACCATGTTGAATACTTGAAATTTTGTATGGACATAGGTCTCCTAAGTTGCTTTCCAAAAATGTTTGGAAAATTTTACTGAATGTGAACTCCATCGACTTTTTAAAATATCCAAAGAAATCAATTGAAATCAAGTGAAAAAATGTGTAAAAATATGTATAAACAATGATTTCTATGTAATTTATCAAAACAAAAGTTGTAAAAAACAAGGTACATGTGTCAATGTGTCAAAACTCATATTCGGTATAATATTTTTGGGATTTCTTTTCGACAAAATAGAAAAATGTTAAAAAAAACAACAGTTATTATTGGTTCTAAGATTTTTCCCCCACCCCCAGTTAAACTAGGGTTAGATGCTTTTTAATAAAAGCCTAACAGACTTGTGATGAGCAGTATACGGGACAGTTATTTTCTATTGATCAGTGGTAAGAGAAATAAGAGCATATAATCACTGTAGAGGAGTGAATTTTGTTGCACAGCTTCAGTCTACACTAAGTCCCTCCTCCACAGTAATTATTTATTCTTATTTCAAAACCACTGTGAGATCGAGATGTGTGAACGTAAAATTTCTACTTCATTGTTCGAAATAAAAGCAAATGATTACTGCAGAGTAGTGATTTTTGCACATTGCTTCAGGCTACAAAGCCAGAAACAATGCTCAAAAAACCCCATCCACAGTGATTATTTGCTCTTATTTTAACACTGTACTCACGGTAATTTCATTCTCATGAATAATCTGCACATAAAGAATGGCACCACAACGCAAAGAAAACCAAAAAATAAAAGCAAGAATCTGTTAAGCTTGGGTAATCCAGGACCATTTGCTTTGTCTATGACAATATAACCCAATCCTCCAACTGTAAATAAGAAACTAGCAGCTAAACCTTCCATAATATACTGTCCATTTACTCTATAAGGCATGAAGGCAACCTACAAATAAAACATTGTAAACATTACGAACTTTTAATTTTTACTGTTGAAAATCTCCTTGCAAAGGTTGAATTCCACTAAGGTGAAAGATTTGCTGTGAAAGCCAAAAGAACTTGGTAGAAATTGAAGTCCCACATGGCGTGATGTCATTTCCTACCAATAAAATGTCTTCTTTTGGCTTTCGCGATCAAATTTAGTTGCACCAAATTAATTGCAAATATATGCGAGAAAACTAAAACCATGTTCAGCATGATATAAGATGACTATTTATTCTTATTGTGTAAAAATAATTTTAATTTAATTTAATTTTAAAATATTCCACAGCAGATTTCTCAATCCTATTTATAGTAATATGTACTTTCAATGAAGATCTGTTTTGAAGGTCTCACAAATTGCAAGAAGACATTCTTGGCATTTAATAAATTTCCATGCAATGTTTCCTATTATTGTGGCCAAAAACAACATTCAATATATATAATAAATTCATACTGGTCTACTGTTCCCATGTTCATCTGTGGTAGATCCTATACTTGGTGGTTCAACAATGACATCATAAATGATACCTATCAGGAAAAATATAATAGCAGTCAGGCTCTAGACTAGAATTTACTGTAGACGAGAAGAGGGTTGGTCAGGCTAGACGTTCTCTCCTCTATACACTTTATAAGAAAAGTGCCCTTTTCAATTATTGTTCAAGTACATATGTTCCAGTACATACAGTTATTACATACAATGTTATTGTCATTTAGCACTCATGAAAGAAGATTTCAATACACTTAGTATTAATATAAGTATAGGTAAAGTTCTAGTCGGTGAGTTGGAGAACCGTGAGCGGGTGAGTCAGTGAGTTGCAAAATATTACGGCACCAAATGATTTTTCCGGACACTCTACCACTCCCTGCTAAATCTAAAAAGGAAGCGCTCTTGTATAAAACAACAAAAGTTGTTTCAAAACATAATTTATTCAGAAATCGATCTTGTTCCCAGAAAACCCCACTATAATCCTTCACACTCAGGGTTTTTAATAAAGCATAGTTACGATTCAGGGAACCGATGAGAGGTGCTTCATTCCACCACAGCCAATCACTAACCCCTTTTCACATCACGTGACATTCCCTCAACAAATGTGTTCTCATGATGTACAGTGCATTCTTCCCTTTCGCAAATTTTTGAGCTTCAAGGAACACGCTCTTAGCTACCTACTGCACCAATTTACTAATAATATTCAGGTTATTCCACCATGGCCATGTAACCTTATTTCCAAAGGTAACATACAACCTTGCACACCACACAGAATGATCACCTGTCAAGTCTATATCTGTCTATCTGTCTGTTTTTCTTTAAATTTATTTTTTTAAATAAAAGTTTACATGCTACATCCAAACTCAGTGTAAACAAAAAAAACATGGGTATTTGTTACAGGGTTCGAATTAACATTTTTATATCGGTTCGCAAATATTCCCATATTGGCGTAATTTTTTTTTTTGAATTTGCGATACGTTTATTGCCTTCTGCGCACCAATTTTTCGTCTTTTGCAAACAATTTTAGTTAAAGTTCAGCATTAAATGCGAACCAAAATGGTACTATTTACGTCTCGCTGTTTTTATCTGTCCTGTTTTTTATGATCCATGTGTAGTGTATATTTCACAGAATGACGGAATAGTACACGCTACGATTAAATACATCTATATATTATGTATCTTTCTGGCTTTCGCAGCTGATTGTAGTCTAATTCTGAAAATAGTTTAATAATTAGAAAATTTGAATTTTATAAACAGCGCTGTGAAGGAGTGACAGTATTTTTCCGTGTTTTTTCGGTGACAGCAAGTTATTCAACTCACTGATTTACCTATTAATATCAATCATCGTCAATCGGAATGGATTTGTTGTTAGTTGGTCACAAGTTTTTGAAATTCTTTTGGAGTGTGCGCAAAATAGTGCAGAGTCCAGTGTTTAAAATAAGAGTAAATAATCACTGTGGAGCAGAGATTTTTGAACATTGCTTTGAGATTTCTAGCCTGCCAGTGTGATTATTTGAACTTATTTCTCTACAACAAACACACTGAGTCTGATTTGAACCAGAGAATGCTCACACGTATACCTTTTTTTACTCTCACTTTTTTTACCACATCGATCGAGTGGTGGTTCAAACTCTTCAGTATAGTAATCAGTAAATAGTTACTGGAAACAGATCTACTGGACTGGCGCAAATTTCCTACGATTATATCCTTTTTGATATTTACAGAGAAAAGAGGAATTATCTCAGAACAGAGGGTTGTCAAACTTCACGTCTCAAAATCTTGACACAGAATTATAAGTACTATACTTGCAGGCTTTGAATTCTTACCTCCGGTGACTAAGAAATATGATAATAGTACTAACGAAAAAACAACCATTGCCGAGGGAGCTTTGATCCATGTTGGTTTCTTTAGCTTCAGGTTGGGTAGTTCCAAAACTTGGAAAGGGATACTATAAAAAGCTTCCATGGTATCTTCTCACACGCAACGAGAAAGAACACAAAAATGACCCCGATGATGAGCGACGTGTTTTGTTTTTGTATCAAGATCCCAAGAGACTGGTGCTTCCAGCCTTGCTGATCTTAGTCAGGTTGGATGTAAAGAATCCCGGGGAACGAGAACGAGATAGTTAAAAAATGGCAGTCGTTCTGAATTTGGATTGGACTACACAGCATAGGAACTAATGTGATTGGTTCATGATCGAAAAAGCGGCTATTCGAAACAGTTTTGAGACAGAAAAACATCATGGACTGAAGAGATGGAATGTATAGTATAGGTAGTATAAAATCAGTAAATGGTAAAAAGTAAATTACTGATTTTTTTACTGTAAATCCTCGTTTTATTTTCGTTTGTATAGCCCTAGTGTTTGTTAAATGTAAAAGTTCCCCAATATGGTCCTTGCAAGTATACAATTCATAAGCATAAGTATCTGTAATCATACTGTAGCTTCAAGCTTATACTTGTAGTTAGAAGAAAAGGTTTCGATTCTTTAATTTTATATTGAATATGAGGAAAGAGAAGAAAACTGCTGGGTATTCTTACCATTTGTAACTTATGATTCAGGATAAAAATGCAATACCTAGCTAGAGGGGTTGCCCTTTTTATGGAACGTTGCCCTTGGGAGAACACTGCAGGTGATATCCTTACATGTTTATATTTTTAATAGAGAAGCCACTTCAGGGTTCCATAAAGGGCGACGTTTCTAAGCTGTTTCGTAAAGGGTGACCCCTCTCTAGCAAAGGAAGATATTGTAGTGTCTCCAGGGATCAAGGGATTATTTTCCTTTATGAAACAGCTTAGAAACGTCACCCTTCTTTATTTTGAAACTCTACTGTATTGACTTCCCAATTGAAGATGTAAACTTACGTAGTAGGGATGTCACTACAGTGTTTTAAAATTCAAAAAGGACAAAGTTTCATAAGGTCAATACAGTATATGTTGAGTTGCAACTGTCATCGAGGAGTGTCATTGTATGTTTCAAAATTGGTGACCACATGATTCTTATACTGTATATAGAGTTTAGAGGGTCGCCATTATTTGGCCACTTCGTTTTGAACCTAAATTATGCAAAATACGTAAAGAAGGTTGCATTTCTACACTTTTGTTAATCTTTTTTTTTTTTTCTGTAACTTATACAATCAGGATTCTTACTGTATCACAGTATCTGTAAATGAAAATGGCTTCAACCAATTTTTGATTCCATGGACAGAAGAAAGCCTGATAACATAATAGAAACAATCCTTGCAATGTATTGGATTATTGGCAAATCTATGACATGTGCCTTAAACATTATTTTGCTCTCTGTCTCTAATTGCACAAGGTATTACTACAGTATAGTTTGTGCATGTTACACTGTAATTTAATTCACATATTCGAAGTTGTATTCTTGCACCAAAATTTTAATTCACAAAAATGAAATAAGATGATTTGAAACAATACATGACACATGATTTTTTTTTTTGTGTCTCACAGCAACCAGAACTCCTTTCTTATGTTGATACAGGAACTATGTGCTGTATTATTTTGGTACCTGTAAAATGATTGAATATATATACATTGTTGTTTTTTAAGAAAAGCTAAGAAAATCCACATCTTCAAATGTAATAATTTGAAAAACGGAAAAAAGTAAAATATTTAAACGAATATAGAAATAAACATTCTGATTGTATTTAGCTTTTGTGAATTCGTCAGTTCAAAGAAACGTTTTCTTACTATTGTTATTAAAAAAAAAAAAGATAACATGTAAGCTTCCTGTTTTGAATCCCTCTGTTCTAAATAAGCTCTCCCCCACCATCAAACGGTTCACACATTCTCAAGATATGGATGTTAAGGTGTACCTATATGTCATTTTGATTGTTCTGTGCATTCATGCATATAATAAGACGGGCACGCGTCCTAGTATTTGAGGCATTGAAGATACTCCAAGAAATGTGTATATGTTGGATATTTCAAAAGTTTGTGTATTGTATGTAAAAGATTGCTGATGTAACCTCTTGTCATTTAGAATATAAAGTTTTGTAGTTTTAATATTTTATTTTATTGGTATTGCTAACATGTCTAATGATCAGAAACTAGAAGCTTATCAAAAAATTGAAAAAATTGGAGAAGGTTAGTATGATTGATAGTAGGCTGATATCTATGTACAAAAGATACTTTTTTCTAGCATATCACTTACATAATAATCTTCACAGAATAAGCAACGTATTAGTTGTATGAGATCTCACAATATTCATTACTTTACAAATTAATATAAGTTAGGCTTCAATAAGAGCAAATAATTACTGTGGATGAGTAATTTTTGAGCTTGAAATCCCTCCTCCACACAGTGATTGTTTGTTCTTATTTTGAACACTGAATTGTGTTTATTCATTGTGATCTAATCCTAATAGTTGTTGGATAGACTTGTATGTTGGAAGAGATGTCTTTCTGACAAGCATTTAGGAATCAGTCAAAATTCACAACCTACTACGTTTAGCGTCCATTGGATGCTAGGGTTGAACCCTCCTCCCCTGCCTTTTAGTGCCCATTCTTTAAAAAAAATTAAAGGTCACTTAGATGCTTCAAAAAGCCTGTTCGTCTGTTTGCGTATTTCCGAATGGCTATCACTTTTGCTTTGGCCATTTGGATTGCAATATTCTAATTTTACAGCACGGTTCTTTAAGTTGAAAGCGAACTAGCCATTTTTGCATACATTTTTCAGCAGCCAGTAATGTAGTTTTTGGGAGCTATTTTGTAGAGCGAGAATAACACCAGTGCCATCCTTGCCAAGAACAACTTTTGCAACAAAATTTTAATATCCAATGGTTTAACCCCTCCCCTAAACGTCCAATGGACTCTAAGCATAGTCAGTTTTGAATTTTGACTGGTCTCTCACAGTAGTTCTATGCATTTTATAGGAACTTATGGAGTTGTATACAAAGCACGTCATCGTACTACTGGTGAACATGTAGCTTTAAAAAAAATTAGACTAGAATGTGACGATGAAGGTTGTCCATCTACTGCTGTCCGTGAAATATCTATTTTAAAAGAATTAAGAAAACATCCTTTCATTGTTCAGTGAGTATATTTTGGCAAATTTATTTGTTGTTTGAATTTACCTACAGTAGATATTTTATAACTTAATCATGTGTTCTTGATAGTATCAATGTGCATGTCTAGGTAGATGAATCTAGAGGTGCAGTATATATATATTAGCTAAACATGGCTTTGGATACTTTGTTATCTTTTGGAATGATGTACTACAAAATCTAAAAGGGGATAAACTGATCTTAGAAGTGGAATTGAAAAATTGCTTCAAAATTCCTGACAATGTCTTGTTTTGTTTTCGAGGTGTCAGAGACAGCCCTCTAAATTTATGACAGCATTCAGGTTTTGCCATTGGTAGTTTTTGACGAAAAATATGAATTCTATGGATATTTTGCCCCGTAACTCACTGGGGTTGCTTACAGCATTCCCCCAAGCTGATGCTTTTAAGCGGGCTCGCTTTACTCGCTTTCGTTCTAGCCGAATGGAAAAACTAGTAATGTTTGTATGAAGACGACTATAAAGTCAAATATATGAAACCAACATTTTGTCTCCGAAAGGACATCTAGACATTTTTCATGATTAAAACGACACCAGTGCTATAAATCACACCCATGAGTGCTACAGGTGTGGTGGTGTGCAGTCATTGCTCTGTTAATAAAAATTGATGGGTGCAATGGATTTGATCTACAATCACAAGTTGAAATATCTCAACAAATAAGTTTTATATGCCGAACTGGATGTGAGCCTAGTTTGATCATAGACATACGAAAGAGAAAGATTCACAACAATGTAAAAACTTTTTTCCACTTGTCCTATTTTCAAACAAAACTTACTATACAGGGAGTAGAAACCAGGATACTTTGAAAGTAAAGCCACGGTATTGTCAAAGTATTACTGGGAATTAATGAACTCTTGTAGCAAGGACATTTCACTACATTGGTCGATTGTAGACCACACCAATCCGTATGTAAGTGGGTCAAATAAATGTGACTTGTGCATCACTGAAAAGTACCATATTATCACGTCATCAATAGATCTGCTTAATAAAAGGTCGGAATTAACATCCAAATGTCGACATGACAATAAATACATCCTGAAGAATTATAAAACTATCCCACCAGACTAGTTATATAATATATAGCTGTCCCACCGGGCTAGTATTATAATTGTTTCTCTTATCATAACAAATGTATGTTTTCGTAGAATTTTGTAAATGTTTTATTCGTCTGAAGATCATCTTGAGGAAAGACGTGAAACTCCGAGTAACGATATGCTGAGTATTTAATTTGTTTTCAAAATCTATATATATAATGCATTTTTTCGCATGTCTAGGTAAAATTTTGTGCCAAAGTTTTCTTGCAATGTATATAGGATATGGATTGTGTTTTCTGGAACAATGTTTGCCTCTAGATGTGCTACTCTTCAGGCCAGGGTCGGAATTCTAGCCCCTGAACATAATTTAGGTCTACTTTTTAGGCTGGTACCCGGAAGTCTCTGTATGTATGTATGTATGTATATATTTCATTTGTCATATAGATTGCTTGATGTTATTCATCAGAGTGGAAAGTTATACTTAGTATTTGAATTCTTGTTGATGGACTTAAAAAAATATATTGACACCGTTTCTGGATCAATTGATAAAGCTTTGGTTAAGGTAGATTTTTCTTCTATTTAAATTTTTGTTTCTATAGCCATTGGTATCCAGAGGGGATTCGTTGAGAGATATTCATTCTAAGTCCTGCAAAATGTTTTTTTTTTTAGAAATAGAAATGCAATTCCAATGATGGTGCTTTGTAATGTGTAACCTCCATAGAACTAACTGAATAATCTTGATCAGTGTTCAAAATATGATCAAACAATCATTGTGGATTTGCAGTAGCCTAAAAATATTCTCAAATATCTCTCCCCCACAGTGATTATTCATTATTATTTCAAACTCTGTTGATGTGAATATTTTCCCTCTTGTAGAGTTATACCTATCAAATATGCAATGGAATAGAATTTTGTCATGCCAAACGTATCATACATCGTGATTTAAAGCCACAGAATCTATTAATTAACTCATCAGGTTTGATCAAACTTGCTGATTTCGGTCTTGGTAGAGCGTTTGGAATACCTATAAGAGCATATACACATGAGGTAAATTTGAAGTTTAAAAATTAAGGTCAAATTTAATGTCAATCCAGTGTTTAGGGTTCGTTTCAAAAACAAAACCTACAGATGGATGGATTGGTTTCTTTGTACCAAGTTTGATGACCTAACACACTTCTGTACAGATATCCATTTTTGTTGGTTTTAAAAAGGAAAGTTGGGATGGTCCCTTACAAAACTAATGCATATGTACCATAAAATCCTAATTATAGGCCTATGGGCCAACATAATGAATCAATGACAATAAACAAGGAAAAAAGACTTGTGTTTCAGAAGACAGTGTATTTCACATAATCACCCTATTTTGTCAAAATTCCAAAATCTATATAAAGTTCACTATTGGCAATTGCTGATCACACCCTGAAAATTTCAGCATTGATAAGTAACAGAAAGTGGGTCAAATAAGCAATTATTTTATATATATAATTTCATATAATCATGCAGAAGAGCAATGAAGTTTGACCAAACAATATGACTGCCACACAGTTAATATAAAAAATACAAAACTTTAATCATTCGTATCTCCACTAATAGTTGTCTTTAAAGAATGAAATTTTCAGAATGTGTTACTGACATTAGAAGCTTTCATGTTATTTATTTAGAATTTTGACATTATCTATCAAGTGTCTTATCTCTTATCTTTTAAAAACCTTTTTGAACCCCCTAGTTTCTACAATTTGTTTAAAAAAGTTTTTATTCATATACGATTCCTGTCCATCCATAAACATGTCTTTTATGCAATATCTATGTCTTCATTTCCCACCTGTCTATTCCCCAATGTAAGCTGCCAAAAACTTGACTTTATCAGCTATTTGGCTATTGCTTGTATTTGATATAAGGCAATATTTTATTTTTGATTTGATTCAAAAATCCAGGAAATGAATCAATCCATGTTTTACGTCATTCACCAGAGAAGATCATAAGGGACTCTCTCAAAAACAAAATCTACAGAGGGGAGTACCGAAGAAACCTATCCATTACAAGTTCGTTGACCTAACTCACTTCTGCATATATTCATTTTTGTTGAATTTTGGTTGATTTAACCCTACCAAAAAGTTGGTTTTGAAGCGAAATTTTGAGATTGTCCCTAATTAATAAACACATTGTAAAAGTTATTCTCAACATGTAATACAGGTTGTAACATTGTGGTACAGATGTCCTGAAGTTTTGTTAGGGGGAAAAAGATATTCATGTGGAATAGATACTTGGAGTATTGGATGTATATTTGCCGAAATGGTCAGCAAGAAACCCATATTTCAAGGTGATTCAGAAATAGACGAAATATTCAAAATATTCCAGTACGTATATATTACATTTGTTTGAAATAAGAGCAAATAGTCACAAAGCTTCAGACTTTGTCCCAAGCTATGCACAAAAGTCACTCCTTCCTTTGTATATATTTATGAAAATAATAATAACTTATGTATTATAATATTCATTTGGACTGCTGGTATTTTTTGCTTTATTCCGGCTTAAGAAGCTCTCCCTTACCTTATTGTAATCGAGTGAGGGGTGGGTTAACTCAATATTTAGAAAAAATCACATAATTCAAAGACCCCACAATATATTATTTTTCAAAACTATACCAATCTAACCCTCTTCCCCCCAATTTATTGACAACTCCCAATCAATGTAAATTTACCCAATATAAACCAGTAAGAACAACGGTTTCTAGATTTTGCATTTCAACTAGGTACTGTTAGTAAGATCTTGTCAATTTCATCTTTTGTACTTACATTTTTTATACTTTAGGTATAAGAAAGAGAGTATAAAATTCAAAATCCCCCTCACCCCCCAAGTATTACCAATCCTACATCTTGTGTTTAATCTAGAAACCCCATTTCACTTCATTAACACCCTCCAGTCTGAATTTTCAAAAATGTCCTACTCCTCGCCTTGATCTCCTTTCATCCCCTACCATTAGGTAAAGGAGATGAGATTATTGCATGTAGAAGTCAATTACTCGCAACTGACATTTTTAAGAAGTCAAAATGTTATAGCTGCTATAGAAAGCCTTATTTATTATTTATTAGAATTATGGGAACTCCTACTAATGTAATTTGGGAAGGAGTTGAAGAGTTACCAGAATATAAAGCAGCATTCCCAAAATGGAAAGCAAAAGAATTAGCAAAATTGTTACCTGGTTTAGACGCTTCTGGAATTGACCTATTACAGGTACTGTAAAAATTATCAATTCAGTTGTATTGCGTTTTTGGCAAGCGGTGCTTATGTTAAAAATAAAATGAGTGAGAATACCCTACAACTTTCAATTTTCAGTCATGGAAAATGGTATCACTATTTTGACAAAAACCTTACATAAACTGTAATTAGAATATTAAGATTAAAATTATAAAAATATGGTACGAGCAGTGTTACATTAGCCAAATATTGCAAAAAAAAGTTTGAAATATGGAGGGTATTACCTCAAGGCCGTTTTCCACTCCAGAAAAGTTTCCGCGGAACGGAAATGGAACGGAAAATATGCATGCATAGAAAAAAATAAGTTTTTCGTTACACAGAACGAAATTCAAAGTTGAACAGAAGTGAATGATTTTCTACTTTCTACTTTCTAATAATGTTTTTATTTTTTTAACTAATCAAATACCATTTACATTTCAAAATTAAAATGATTTGTTTTGTAACAACAACAAGAAAGCTATTTGTTCTGGGGGAAAAAGTTCCGTTTCTGTGTTCCATTTACGTTCCGCGGAAAGTTTTCTGATGTGGAAAACGGCCTTTAGAAGTAGAAATGGAAATGGATTTGCTTAGGATTAGTGGAAACGAATTCTTCTAGTGGAAATCTGCCTTTATGAAGTTTCACAGTGAAGTAACGAAAATCATACTTTTGTATTTCAGAAATTCTTGATCTACAATCCAGCTGGTCGTATATCTGCTAGAAAAGCAATGCAACATCCATATTTCTTTGACTTTGACCCATCAACACTACCGCAACTACCAGCTGATATTTTGTAATATAAATCATCCGAACACAAGTATAAAATAAGAAAACACGTATCTTTTCAAATATATGGAAGAAGTGGGTAAAGGATTGCTGATATTGCACATTTCAAAAATACCAAGTAGAAACATTTTTAAATGGAATTGTAGATCAGTTCTGTCTGGATGTGTAGTGTTCGAAATAAGAACAAATAATCACTCTTTCAGTTTGTTATTGTAAATACCAACAATTTATACTTATACTTTATTATGTCAGCAGTTGCCTTTGAATGTGGTTTCATGTCTATGAAAAAAACGAGTCAATATGAACCATATTCAAGGCGACTGACATACTAATAATGAATTTATTATGCCATATCTACTACTTAAATTCAGATACAAGCGTTTACACTTTTAGCAAGGAAGACTATAATTCCTTCACTTTCTTTGTGGAAAACCATTGCATTGCATGGAGCTTCGAACCAATATATGACGAATGACCTCACTACCATGAATGCACTACCATGCTGCGATAGGAACTGACCGAATTCAGCCTCATATTTCAATCAGTTCTTTCAGTATTCTGTCAAAAGTAGTGGATATGGCATAAATGATTTTATTTACAGCCATAAATATTTATTGCTGCCAATAAGTAACAAATTTATTTTTCATTTTTATCAAGTGATGCATGTAAGATTTTTTTTTACCGGTGTAGAACTGTCAATCAATCCCCAAGCCTAAGTTTAACTGCCAGACATCACCCGTGAAGGAATTCTTTTAAGTATATAAGCGTGATTATTGCTCCGTATGGTTTTTAGTGTGATTATATTTTGAACCTGTTAATTTTAATAAAATACCAGATTTGTTTTTAGTACCTTAAAGTCACATAATCACCCTATTTTGTCAAAATTATAAAATCTGTATCAAGTTCACTATTGGCAATTGCTGATCTCACCCTAAAAATTTACGCATTTATAAATGACAAAAAATGGATTAAATAAGCAAGTATTTTATCAAAAACTAGCTACAACTTCATGTAATCATGCAGAAATGCGATAAAGTTTGGCCAAACAATATGGCTGCCACACAGCATAAAAAATACAAAACTTTAATCACTTGTATCTCTACTAATAGTTGTCTTCAAAGAATGAAATTTTCAGAATGTGTTACTGACATTACAAGCTTTCATGTTATTTACTTGGAATTTTGACCAAAATAGGGTGGTTATGAGACTTTAAAAGGCTGAATTTTTGCGTGGATTTGTTTTTGCGATGGTCGTTTTAGTCGCATATTGCGTGGATTTATTTTTGCAAATATTGGTTTCTCCAAAAAGTAAGACATTTTCGAAGGAATGAAGAAAAAATACCTTAGAAAACCAATTTTCGCGGGAACTAAATTTCGCGGAAATTTTAAATTAATCTGCCAAGAATAGCGTTAAATTTATTTGGATAAAACCAATAAAACAATGTAACAATTAAAAATGCAGCGAAAAACGTCGGTATTCTGCACTGCGAAATTAAAGACCCGCAAAAAAATCCGGTATAGCTGCACCGCGAAAATTAGTTTCTTTAAGGGAAGACTTTGTAACAAAAGTTTCTTTGAAGAAAAGTCTAAATTTTTGCGAATTGGTGCATTTGGGAGTACTTATTTTCACAAATTTGCCAAAAAATTGCTAAAATTAATCACCTTAACCCTATTCAGACTGGGGGAAGAGGGGACACAAAGGGTGGTAAATTCTAAAGTCTCATGAAGGCTATTATTACCAAGACGGTGATATTACTGCGGATATTATTATTTTCGCGTTTTTCTCTTACGTCTGGGTTATTGACAGCTTTCATAATTGTAGAGTATATCAATAGTTTTAAAGAAGATCTTTTTAGATAATTTTCTATTTACTGAAAAGTATTTTTCTTGATGAATGTAATATTCGATACCGGTTTTTTATTTTAGTCTCAAAAACAAAATTTACAGAGGGGAGTACTGAGTTAAATTTTGTTTTTGAGCATGTATATAAAATAACATTTGTAATCAAGCTATCAGAAATGTTGTTACCGACTAACAAGCATTGTGCTTATTTAACGCTTTTGCTTTATCCAATTTTAAATTGTCCTCTTATATGGATATGCTGTAGCAAAACCGTCAATGAAAAAATCAATAGGGTTCACAAAGGAGCCTCTTGTCGGAAAAGTTTGTTTGGATCAAATCCAGACTTAACAAGTCTCTTTTAACACAAGGATACTTCCTGCATGCATCATGTTTATTGAGTCTACCTCCAACCAAATCAGTTCGATTTGGGACTAACTTGTTATTCCGAGGTTGTCAGTTACTCAAGTTATTTAAGTCTGTTGAGGTTTTCTAAAAATCGCTAGTATCTTGGACTGGACTGAAATGTTTTGGTCCACTTTGCAAATAATGGCCCTAATTATAATAGAAATTACTTTTAACTGTTTTTAGATTTTACTTTGTTGCAAGAAGCCCTGGGAACGAAGTTGATGGTACCCTATTACCTTGCATATAAGCAAGCGGATTTTTTTATATTTTGGAAAATTCTGAAACCTCAAAGGTCTATAAAATTTCAGATACCCAATATTTTCTAATTAGCATCTTCGTTAGTGCTTGGGGATGAAGAATAACGACTATTTCGGTGAAAAACCGAATGGACTAAAGGTGCCGGTGTAAAACATAATATCAAAAATGTAAAGGCTATAATTCAGGACTATCCGAGTAGAAATACATTAATCTCTAAAAGTTTCGGCGGATAAAGATTCGGCGAAAAAACTTTCGGACATATTTCTCGAAATTTCGGACAAAAATTTCAG
>JAULBZ010002885.1:0-17683 GCA_032360805.1 Neoturris breviconis
ACTGCAGTGGTTTCCTTAACTCACATAATATGCATCTAATTGGTTCATACAGTTAAACCATATCTTGGTATAAATACTAATACAATTGGTATGTATTCCAATGATTTAGTATAGATACTTTTCCTTTTGTGGAAAGACACTGCAGTGGTTTCCTTAACTCACATAATATGCATCTAATTGGTTCATACAGTTAAACCATATCTTGGTATAAATACCAACACAATTGGTATGTATACCTATACTTTTCATTTTGGTATTTATACTTTAGTATAATGTGACTATACTAAACGGTAATTGGTCAAAGTGGATATACTTGGTATGAGTGCCAAATTACTTTACATGGTGCCGTTTTAAAAATTATACTGTTTATAATATTCTTACTTACCTGGGAAATCTGTATCAACTTCCCCATCTTCTTCAGCTATATGTAACGCATACGCTTTCACATCAGCCTTAGGAATAAAAAGATAATTTCAATTTGTAATATCTCAGAAAATAGAAAAGCGGAACCAGTTATGCATATGAAAATGTAAAAACCATCTCCAAAATTCGTTTCAAAAAGCGAATATTAATAGTAGTCAAAAGTCAAAGTTAAAAAATTTGGGGAAAATTAATCTATCATGAAGAAATTCAACGAGCTTGCAATTGACTAGTTTCTTCAGTATAAAGAAACCAATCAATTGCAGAATTGTTGATCCGCCACTCATTCCCTGGTAACGAATTTAAAAAATGGTCCCTGAAATAATCAGGATGACAAATTGCATGAAGCAACATGAAAAATATTGACTCTCAATTTCTATACACTGTCCATGCAATTTTAGTTTCAATATCTTCCAATATGATATTTATTAGGTATAAAAAAAAATGATTATAACATAATCTAAGAGTGCCGGACAAACAAATGCCACACTTGGTACAATAGTATTGGATCAAACATCGTGTTTATGTGACAAAATAATTTACAAAATTGGATGTTGCATTAATTTATTCAATATGTTTTTCCAAAATCACGCAAAAGAAAAGTGTAGACTGAATATTTTGAGCAGATTCGGCCAATACATGGAAATAACAAATAATATATTATATAGAATTCAGGATAGGTCTCAGAATACAGTAAGTTAAATATTGTATCTAGAATTATTGAATATAAGACAAAGTCATTTTCTAGAGTTTTAATTTGATATAAACTACTAGCAAACAATATTTTAGTACAAGCTTGAATTAAGCTGCTGGACATCACATGCGGAGCATTTTTTGAGTAAATGTTTCAGCTTTGAAGCTGAAATGCCCAAAAGAAATGCTCCTCCATAGGTGATGTCGGGCAGGTTTATTCAAATTTGTGTAGCTCGGAAATAGTGCTTTGGAGAATATCTTGGCATGATTTCTATTCAAAAAATATAACTACTAGAAAAAAACACCCAAGCATTAGATCATCAAGAAGTGTGCCCATAAATCACAAAGTACAGATTGGTCGGTTTTAATATTTTTTAAAATTATTGAGCAGGAATAACTGGAAAATAACTTTTTAGGTCACCTGACAACTTTCAAAGATGTTAACTTACCTGTACCCTTGGTCTTCGACCTTCCAAAACATATTTATATAAAACTAATCCAATAACATCTTGAACGCATGCAGTTTCTACATAAACAAAACAAAACAATGCATGTTACAATGAGTATTGGAAATATTTTGGCTGGAAGAAAATTCCTCAGATTTTTATACAATGGCAAAATGTTTACATTTTTATGCAAATTTAGGTATGTAACAAACAAAAATTGAAGAAAAAAAATTGTACAAATATTTTTTGCCAGTTAGTGATAAAATTTTAATTTTGTCAAAGTCAATAACAGTACAAGATAAACAAAGATATAAGAAATAATATTGACACCTACAAAGTCTGACATCTGTGAACCGCAGAATTTTCGTAAAACATTTCTCCAAATAAAGTAATGCAGAGTCAATAATCATAAATCATTTTGTCAAATTTGTTATTGTAAAAATCGACCTTCTTTGTAAACACTACATTCGGTTATATCGACCCTTGTACGATTTGAATAATATTGATTCTTGTGCAGTCTACATTTGGTAATATCATGATACATTTCATTTTTGTAGCAAATTAGTTTAAACACAGTGGTCGAAATAAGAATCGCTGAGGAGGGATTTTGGAACATAGTTTCAGGCTTCATAGCCTGAAACTATGCTCAAAACCTACTCGTTCCATAGTGATTAATTGCTGTAATTTTAAACCCACATAGATTTACTACGATGTGGAAGCACATGTTTAAGGCCGTTTTCGACTTCAGAAAATCTTCCGCGGATCAGAAAATGTGCACCCGTAGAAAGAAATTATAGACATTCTATTGGCAGAAATTGATATCATATGATGTGTGATGTCAATTTCTACCATTGGATTGTCTATAATTTCTTTCTACATGTGTGCATTTTCCGTTCTGTTTCCATTCCACAGTGTAGGAAACAATATTAAATAATCACAGTGGAGGAGAAATATTTGCTTTAGGCACATGTTCTGAGTCATGTTAAAAGCGGCATTTACACACTAGATTTTTAGTCACGATTCGGTACTCTACTACTCTACAGTTTCGTACACACGACGTCTAGATCATAATCAGTAAAGTATCGAATCTGCCCAATTATTTGTAGCGTGTAAACACTGCTTTAATCCTAGAAACCAGAGAGTGTTCTATTTTAAAAACATGTTGAGTAGGTAGTTTTAATTCATATGGCTCAAAATGCACAAATTATACAGTATGTATAATAATCCATAGTGCTAACTCGCAGCTATTTGGGATCAGGTTATTATTTGAACTCACCAACAAAAGACACATTCATAGGTTGAATTCTCTCTTCCTATAAAATTAATGAATTAAGAACTGCGGTTATATTTCATTTCTACATCGTTTAAAATAAGAGCAAAATCATCACTATGGAAGAGTGCACAGTGATTATTTTGCTCTTACATTCAGTATACATGCAAATAAACCGCTTTTAAAAAAGATTATAAGACCAAACAGTCAAATATACCAGGTGTTAGAATAATTGCCGGTTATCACTGTGGAAGGAAGATTTTCCAGATTATTTTCAGACAATTTTGGCTAAAAATATTCTGAAAAACCTCTCCTCCACAGTGATGACTGGCAGTCATTTTAATCCAACATATTGTGATAAACCAAGGCAAGTCTAGTGTTTGCAGAACCAAAGTAAAATCCAGAAAGAGCCTAAGTATAGACAATTCTTCAGTCTAAAGATAATGCTATGGCAGCCAATTTTACTCTTAATTAACTCAACGATCTTGCAATTGATTGGTTTCTTCACACTAAAGAAACCAATCAATTGCCAGATCGTTGACTCGTTAACACTCTTTTTCTTAGATTAATTTAACAACAGCGGCTTAAATTCTTGATTAAACCCCAGTCTTGTTTAAGCTCCCAGGTGTTTTCTTGTATAACCCCCAGGTATTTAGAGGGCCTTAATTGAGTTTACAACGTTTTAAATAGGACTTATTCGAGGTATATATTAAGGGGTCAGTACATAAACAGCAGCTTTCTATACTGAACAACAAGAAGGACAGAACTAGATAAACTAACTTAAATGCATCCACCAGGCCTATTGCTGGATGCTGACATAATTGACATCACGTAATCATTCTATCTGGATTTAATTAAAACCTCAATTAAGCCCTCACCCAATATAAAATTCTACTCAATAAGCCCCAAGAGCTTAATCAAGTAGTTATGCTATGCTCTTGTCACAAGGTAAGTTTGGCCAAAATGCTGTGTTTGAAATAAGTGCAAATAATCACTGTGGAGGAGGGATTTTAGAGCATAACTTCAGGTTTTATCGACGGAAGCTATGCTCAAACATTCTTCCTCCATAGCAATTATTTGCTATTATTTCAAACACTAAAATGGAATGTCAACAAAGTCCCATAGATGGTATGAAATGATATAATGTGATGAAAATTATTAAAAACATTTACCTCTGGTACAAATGTCAGGAAGAACTCAATATATTTTGTGGCATATGTGTCGTCTAACCCCTAGTTGTAAGGAAAAGAGGTATAATGATATAATAAGAAATATTTATATCTAGAAGTGCATTGACTGCATCAACGATCTCGTCCATTCAATCTCAAGATCATTAACTTCACAGTTAAAAACACTCCTCCACATGTGATGTTCAACACTTATTTTAAGTCTTGCTTAACACTCTTCTTCGGAGACACTTTTAGCATTTATTTCAAACTTAACACTCTCCACAGCGCATAGAACAGATATTAACTTTATATGGACAGATGTACTAGAAACTTGCTTCATGTCCCAGTGGCCAAAAACTTGTTTAAAGTCCGTAGTAAATACATTAGATCAACAGATCAACATTGAAAATAATATGTTTCCTACAGATAAGTTCATTTGTAGTGCTGGAAACTTGAGCATAGCTTCAGGCTACAAACCAAGCCTAAAATTAAACCAAATATCACTCCTCCACAGTGATTATTTTGCTCTTATTTCCAGCATTCTTTTGAAGAGTCAACTAATGAAGAGAACAACTACTCAAATGTAAGATTGTTCTCAGTCGGCAACAACTTGTTCAAAGTCAGCAATATAAAGATTCTAGAACAACATTGTTTGACGTTGTTCTAGCATGTTTACTACGGACTTTGAACAAGTTATTGCCCACCGGGTTAACACTTCCTCATAGTTAAATACTACAGTGGCCGAAATAAAAGCAAATAATCACTGTGGAGGAGTGAATTTTGAGCATAGCTTCAGGCTCCAAAAAATCCCTTCTTCACAATGATTATTTATTCTTATTTTGACCATTGCACCACATAGGTACAGTAGAAACTTCTAATTTCGAAAATGCAACAACTTGGAGTAGTTTTACTTGAGCAATACATTTAAAGTTCAAATCATTTTTCCAGGTGCCCCATCATCAAAATAATATTGAAGTGTCAATGTCATTTGATTATAATGTGCACCATCATCTCACCTCTCCGTCATATTTTGCATATTCGACAAATGGGTTACTTGGTTGATTTAGTGAGTTTTGTAATAGTACGCTTAACTCAGAAGTTTTTTTCAAGTTCACTGCGTTTTCAACAACAATCTTTTCTTTGAATATTTCGTTTTTTACATCCTCTGCAAAAGATATATACTTTGTTACATCCAAGACACATAGAACTTGATTATATGAATATTTGTAGGCTGATAATGTTTTGGCTCATCTATTTAAATGTACTTGGTTTAAAAAATAAGAGAACTCAGTATGAAAATATATAATGTGAACAGGTATGACATAAATGCCAGTCATCACTGTGGAGGAGAGATTTTTTAGAATATTTTCAGCCAATTTGGCTGAAAATATTCTGAAAAATCTCTCATCCACAGTGATAACTGGCAGTTATTTTAACCCATGTTGAGAAGAGGATGATGTCATAGATTTTCAACTGATTGGTCACTTCATATGAAAGACACTAATAACTTGCAACTTTGTTCAGGTATCACCCTTCTTCACAGAGGTATCACCCTTCTTAGCAGATACTACAGCATATATTATATATATATCCAGCCCAGGAGCTACAAGTAAATTAAATTAAAATACCTGTTAGCTTTTCAACATTGTTTTCGTCCCAATGTATATTCTTGCAATGATGTTCTTGCTTACTACAAAACAAAATCAACAATATTGGGCTCATCCATTTAGTATGTACAAATTTGTACAGGTGAGTCCTATAAAAGCTATTGTTTTTTATTTATTCATTTCTCTGCAAGCAAAGAAAAGGATCGTCTGCTTTTGGGTACATCCTAAATGGATGACCCGCTTATTCACTTCTTTCTTTCTATTTGCTCATGTCTAGAATTAATATATTTTTCTCTCATCATAGTTATCAGGGACATATCCAGGGCAATTTTAATACCGTTATATGGGTTTTGGGAGCTTAAATTAATGAGCAAAATCGGTTTTTCAATCTCTTTTTTATGATACTAATTTACATCATTACTCAATTCTGATCTCAGAAAAAGCATACCTTTATCTGTAATGTTGAAATAAACCATCAAGGTATAAGTAACTTTTATTCACGCGTCCAAATGAAGGCTTGTATGCTCAAAACAGGTATACCCAAGAAGTCTCTGGATATGACACTGGTTATAAAAGCTTCAAAATAACGGTCAAACATCACCTGTTGATGAGTGTTTCAGTTTTTGAAAACTGTACTTGAAAAACGCTCCTCCACAGTGAAAACCAAAACAAGTACTATAATTTTTCTTTCATTTGGCTATAGTGCGTGAATAGTGCCGCAAAATTATTTAGACATATTATTTGGAATAAATAAGAACAAATAATCAATGTGGATGAAGAATGTTTGAACATAGCTTCATGCTTTGTTCAAAATCTACTCCTCAACAGTGATTATTTGCTGCAACATTATTTCTAGAAACATGAACACCAAGAAAACTACTGCTGTTGCTAGAAGACCCATCAGATATCTACGAATATACTCCATGTAAGTAGTTTTCTATTCTGGACATTGTTAGGAAGAATGAAAAAGTGAAAAGAAGGTGTGAAACACTATTTTCTTGAAATACATCAACTTCAAGAAAACTACTGATGTTTGCCAAAGTAAGACCCATTTAGCGCTTTTGCTAGATCCTCGATGTCAACAAAAAATACTGTATGGAAAATTCTAAAAACAATGGTCCAAATAAAGCACAGATTATTTCAAGCACTGTATTAAGATTACACGTGGTACCTTCTTCTTGTTCTGTCATATCGATTTGATTTTGGTGTTCTCCCCATAACACCTGGGCTAACTGCTATATCGAATGATTGTGAATAGTCACTGTAGTCACTCCTTAAGAAATAGATATCATAAACAAATTGTCATCTTTAGTCTGACCAGTGGGCAAAAACATGTTCAAAGTCAGCAGTAAAGATGCTAGAACAACATCGTTTGGCATATCTAGCATCTTTACTGCAGACTTTGAACAAGTTTTTGCCCACTGGGATAATACTTATGTTGCTTTTGATATAAATGTATAGATGAAACAGAAAACTAACTTTTAGTCTTGGAATGCAAGACAGAACCAAAAAATATTGTCTGCTTCATGTAACTAAACTGACTCGGGACTTTGGTACAGAGTGGAATATTTTCGTGTCAGTAAATTGGGAAATACTACTGACCTTAGATTATGATCAATATCAACTACATTTATTTACCCAATTTCAAGCAAAATAATTTTAATCACAGTTATAAAACACTCTTTTTATATCTTTTCTCTTTTATGAATGTTCTGTTGAGTTCAATCCGTGAACATCTACTGACACTTTCAAACAGTGATTGACAAACAAGTGTTCAAACAACTTAAATCTTGGATTTTACAACTGCCCATATGGACACCACTAATTTGTAATTATGCTAACATGATGGTTTACAAAAGAAAACAGACAAAAGGCTTAATCTACCAACCAACCCAATGTTTTTTTCAAAGTTTGGATTATTCAAATACAAACAATTAAAGCAAGTCCGCCTGTTCACTGGATTAAATGAAATTATTTCCACCAGATTGGTAGGTTTTAATTTACATTAAATACATGTTGGCAGGGATCGACATAACTGCTGGTTACCACTGTGTAGGAGAGATTTTTCAGAATATTTTCGGTCAAATTGTCTGAGAAAAATCTCTCCTTCACAGTTATTATGGGCAATTATTTCAACCCTTGGTTGGTTAATTTCTCTCTCAAAATAAGGGCAAATAATCAATATGGAGGAAGGATTTTTGAGAAAGCATGAAACTACATCCAAAAATCACTCCTCCATAGTGATTATTTGTTCTTATTTCAAACACTATCTTACCCTTCATCTGAGTTAAACATTCCAAGTCGTTTTCTTTGTTTGGCATTAAAAATATCAGGTTCATCTTGGACAATCACCATCTCACACATCCCTGAAACAATAACATTTTATACAAAATGATTGTATATCTTATAATACTCAGAATGTTTTAACTGATTTTATCATATTTAGCCCTAATTTAAGTTTTACGCCACTGTTATTGCATATTTGCCCTAAATTGTTGTGCACCACGTAAATCCTTAATTTACTGTCAGTATTTGATAATGAATTAAACAAAATTAATGTTATACTTGAAGAGTTCTTGGTTTATAATCAGACATCACCAATGAGATAAGTAATTATATTAATTACATAGAGTTGGTTTATGTTGGAAGATTCCAAAGAAGTACCCTAATATCAATGAAATAATGACCTTTAAGATTAGATATTCCATGAGCTAATTTTGAATGTTCTGATTTCAAACTAACTTTTTCAAAAGAAATCCTATCACTATACTGTTACTATCTCGCACCAATCAATATTATATCACAAAAGTACTACAAACTTCATAAACTCTTATGATTTAGCAATATTGTTTGTTTTTTTTGCAAGTTAAGTGAAAATACTGACCTGAAACAATTTGAGGTATAAGCAAAATGTGTGAGTTCTATGACAAAACTGAAGCAATAATAAACAACACTATAAGGTATCAAAGTGTCAGAATAGGGAACAACGCATCCCATTATGTCCCTAAATGTCAGACAAGATAGTTTCTGTCCGACACCCGTGGAAGAGTATTCTTTGAGTACACTTTTCAGCTTGTCACAATCATCATTTACCGCAATACATAATTTTCACTTACAGGGCTCGAAATAACAGCCGGTCATCACTGTGGAGGAGAGATTTTTCAGAATATTTTCAGCCACTTACCTGTGTCATCACTTGTAACACAAGAATGTCGAATATGGTTGGTTATCATCTGCGAATTATCCCAGAATGTCATAATTGCTAAAAAAATAGTGACAAATAAACCCACTTGAACATAGTGACTAAAACTACGTTTAGAAGCTATGATTAATTGGGCCGATTTTGGCTACCATCTTGAAAAATCAGGTACATCGTATGGTCCTGGTAGACCACTAGTGGTCCTTGTAAAACGTCAGTAGTTAGCCTAGGCAGGTCAGACCCGGCCCTTGTAAGTCGGTTTTGTGGTATGGTCCTTGTAGACCACTAGCAGTCCTTGTAGACCGTCCTAAAGAAGGGAGCTTTTATGAGTACTTAGTCAAAGGGATAAGTACACTCTAGAATTCCCTCTATTGCTTCACATTATTGTCTTATTACCCGTCTGTTTCTTGAAGAGAACTTTGGTAATCAAATATTAATTCAATAACGCCATTAAAAGCTCTTGTGCGTCACACTTCCATAATCGATGGTATTTCATATGAACACTCACCTTTTTTGGCTTTGCCACTGCTAGTGGGGATTCACATCGTAGAAATCTAAATATAAAAAATAAAAAAAACGGTATCAAACCAATCAAACGCTAATCGAATATCAATCGATCAACAATCGTTACCAATTGAACTGATCAAAAACAATTAATCGCAATCAATATTTTACTTTTATATTCAGTTCGATTGTCATTCGATTGGCCTCGCACTGCTGTTTCAGGCAGACCTGACCTATTTTCAGAGTAAATGAATAATGAAAGGTGAACAAATTATATATAACTGGGTGAGATTCTGACAGAGCGTCCAAATTATCAAACTTAAAAAAAAATAATAAAAAAAATGGCAAAATAAAAAAAAGTAAGGCGGTGAGGGCCCTTTTTTTACTTTTTTCTGCAAAACATATACCTAGGCAACACATTAGAAATAGTTGTAGGATAAATGAACATGAATGGAGGCCATAACAGCTCTTAACAATATGCGAGCGGGGAAGGATCAACTGGGAATCACAGAAGTAAAAAGTTGTATATTGGCGGGAAGTGGAACAGGGGGGAATACATTCTAACCTACTGATGGTCTACTATGACAGAACAAGCCCAATCAACAAGAACCGTGACTTGACTCAAACCTGCCTGACCTAACCTAAGGATGGTCTACAATGACCAAACAAGTCCAAGCACAAGATCTGGATCTTGACTTAAATCTGACTTAACCTGTGGTCTACAAGGACCAAACAAGTCGTCGATCAACCATGATCGTGCACCTTGACTCAAACCTGCCTGACCTAAGGATGATCAACAGCGATCGCACATAGCGGGTCAACAAGGACGCAGCTCTCTCATGATTCAAACCTGTAGTCTACATGCGAATGCACACCCAAAGTTCATATATTTCGATAAAGTGTATGATTTTTCATTTCATGCTACCTTCATATTCATTTCGTATTCATTTCATATTCATATTTTATTTATTCACTCGTTCTACCTTCATTTCATATTTCATTTCATATTCACTCATTCTACCTTCATTTCATATTTCATTTCATATTCACTCATTCTACCTTCATTTCATATTCATATTTCATTTTATATTCACTCGTTCTACCTTCATTCCATATTCGTATTTCATTTTCATTCTCTCGCCCTGTGCTTATAACTTTAGTCAAATAATATAACACAGCTCGCGTGACATATATACTCTTATGTATATTTACATTTGTCACATAATATAACACAACTAACTCCCTTGACTTAAATATTATTTTCTATATTTAGAAACACAACAAATGTAACCTATAAAGCCTTCAAACACTGGGCTGAGTGGGTGGGGCAAAAACGTGTGACTACATCAGAAGTTGAATTAAGAGAATGAGCGACCATGCTAGAATTTGACAAAAAGGAAGCGTCTAATTTGTCAACATTTGATGTATACAAGATGGCAACCAATTCCTCATAGCAAAATCGGCTGCTGTAATGTAAACAAACATGGCATCCCATCCCCTCATGAATTTTAGCAAACCAAGTTGATTTGTCAAAAATACACATGGTGCCAAAAAAGCACAAAAATAAACTGTTTTGAGCGAAAAAAATGCCTGAAATGGAAGTTTATATGAGCCAAGTCGCTTAGCGAAGGTTACTAAGGCAACTAACTATCGCTGAGGCACTGAAATGCTACATCTATAGAACCCATAAAGTACTGAAATAAGACCTACAGACTTCCCTCCACTTAATGTTTTTTCAGAAATTCCAAAGAAATCATTTAAAAAAAGCGGGACTCGCTTGCTTCCCGCGGCGAAAAGAATACACCGAAACTGTTCTAGAACCATTCTACATAACATACAAATAACATTTGGAAGGAGGAGATAACATTTTATCCCTTTTAACACCTTCATTTCTCTTCCCGCATTGCCGCTATTTTGAAATTCTTGTCTCGCTTATTTTTTTCTGCGTACTATCACCTGCAAAAAATACCTGAGCAAACAGGGCACAAAAATATGCAGCGGGTGCAAAAATAGCGCCACACGTGTGATTTTTTTACTTTTAGACTCTATGGCCGCTGTTTTATTAGGAATTGGATAAAAAAACAAATAGGAACGGTAGATTACGATGTGCCGTACCCGAGAATGGTATACGCCGTTCAGGGCTTCAAATATCTGCGTCGCTAAGCCCGTTTTAAGATCGCATTTGATTTTTTCGATGGAAAAACACAAAAGGCATTAGTGCGCATACCATATTTCTATTATACAGCATATTTTCTTTTACCAGAAAAATTAGCGCAATAGCTATTTTATCGCCGGCCACAGGTCGATTTGAATTTTTTGCATGTAAGAAAAAATGGTCGAAAAATAATGTTTACCGCTCGGTGAATTTTTTAAAAAATTAATGTTTTTTTTACGAAAACCAATGAGTGTTGTATATGCATGTATTAAGGAGGGTTCCAGCTTTCCAGAACAGCTTACTTCATCAAATAAGAGTAGCTACTGTAATTGAAATATTCAAAAGTTTGACTTTTTTTTTTTTTTGTAAATCACACGGAAGGTCATGTCCGCTATTTTCGTAAATGAAACATCGGTGATCAGCAATCGAAATCCAATCCATCAATTGGCTATCAATTGTGTTCGATTGGTTTAGCAATTGTAAAGTTCGATTGGTTACGTCTGGTGTTTTATTAGGATAATTGTGTCCGCTTTGTAGGATCTTCCCAGCTCAGCAGTCTTGTTAACTTAAATTATTGGTCTGTAAAATAAACCCTAAACAACAACAATAAATCATGGCATCGAGTGTAAACACGTATTTGTTGTGTCCATCTAAAACTGGACATATAAACAACTTGGAAGTGATCCAACGAAGCTTTATGTACAAAATAAAATTCCTAATATGAGCGAGCCTCGAGACCCAGGTTTTGCCTGTCGAACTGCTGATTCAAACAGCCTACTACACGTAATGATACCTTCAACGTTAGGTGAAGTATGTGCAGCAGCACCACTTAAAAAACGTGGCAACCCCCATTGTCACGCACACGTTGGCTGTTCTCTTATTATATAGTCAACAATCAATTATCATCACAGAAAGCTAAAAAAAAAGTAATCAAATCCTAATCAAACAGCAATCGAATAATTCAGAATTGTTTTCAGAAATCGTGATTGTTGATGATTGCATTCGATTGCTATTGGGCGAATCAATGAAATTTCAATCAGTCGATTTGTGTGTTTGGCGGGTGATTATGTTGATTCGCAAATCGAACGTACGTACGGTTAGAAACGCGGAAACTGGAGCATCAGAAAGTCAGAGCAAGTCAGTCACACTGCACAGGCCAGGAGGCAAAGTGATGTAGATGGACACGCAACGATTCGATCTTCGTATCGATTTGATCTCCGTCTTTCGTCGTCTTTCTGTAGAAGCTGGTGCATATATCAATGAGGGTACACAACAAATGAAAGTCGGTAAATAAACAAACGTTCTTTCGGCTGCCGGTTGTTTACTAGTTGGTTTTCAGGTCTCTACCATAGAGATTATTTATTTTTTATGTGAGTAGAAATTTAATAATATTGAAATTAGTGGAACGATGAAGAACATTTACAAACTAGGGAATCTCGGTACCAAGTTATACCATTTCTTTGTAGTCACGTGATCATCTAGTCCGAAGTCTCTTGTTGTCCCTTTCCTTACTTGCTCTGGGCTGTGTCGGTTGTTTGCAGCATCTGCCTTATATACTGAAGAAAATACAACCACTCGGATTTGTCAAATAACCAAACCAGTAAGTATGTACTGCATAATTTCCGCCGCTTACGTGCCTGCGTGAACTTAAAGAAAACAAACGAGGCCAACACCGCCTCCCTCTAGCTACGTATTCTTTTTTGGCCACCACGCTTGTTCCTATGGATGAGACTTTTGTTTAATGCGGGTGTAATCACTGTAGTGTAGCTAGATGAGTAGACTTTACGGTAAGAGTAAAGAGGAAGGAGAGTTTGATTTATTGTAGCTGTTTATAGTTTGGCAGTGACTTATCAGCAAGCGTTGGCTATAATTGTGAGGTGTGAAGTCACTTTTGGTCTGCATATCCCTCATAAAACTGTAAAGAAAAAGATCCTTTAAGGCAGTATTACTTGCGAGCAGATGTAAAACAAGTAGCGCTACACAGCTGTCATAAAATCAAAGTAACACCAGTTACCAAAGTAAGAATATCCTTTTTATTTATGAATAATAGCAAGGATAAACTCTAATTAAAAATATTAGCATACTGTCATCCTTGCGCATCCTGGAAATTCTGAGTTTTTTTTTTACTGAAAATATGGTGTTGACGTTTGTGTACAGAGAGGGATCGCCCTTTATGGAACACCACCCTTTTTGGATGGAACATTTATAAGCTGTTCCATAAGAGATTCATCAAGGACTATTCATGTAGGCTACTCATTGCTGTTTGATTTATGGAAAAAGCAAACATGACCTTCCATCATTTACAAAAAAAAAATTACAAAAATTACTAAAATTTTAAATATTTAATCGGCTATAAGTTGAACTAAACTTACTCTTAAAGCTGGAACCCTCCTCTGTACGTACATACATAACATGTATTGGTCTCCGTAAGGAAAACATTCATTTTTGAAAAATTCACCGAGCAGTAAACGCTATTTTTCGTTGCACGCAGGAATTTCAAATCGCCCTGTGGCCGACTATTTCTTTTGCAAAATATGATGTAGAATATGGTATGCGCTTTGGATGCCTTTTGGATTTTCCTGTCAAAAAAATGAAAAACTGTCTTAAACAAGCAAAAGGGTCCAAATTGCATTTTTGGGCCAATGGACCGAAAAGGCGTGGTACCGTCCTGAAATTTGGTTTTGGCATTCTAGGCAATATTACGAGTCCGCTAGTTAAATTTTATTCTATTTCCAAGTATTGGCAAAAAAGGGATTTTTTCAAAAGTGGAGGCTTTAGAAGAACCAAATGATTTCTATGATTTCTTCCCAATTTCTGAATTAGATGTCCTACGTCAATGATATTCTGGTCTGTAAAATTGCTGAAATGTCAATTATGCAGACCAGATATCGCTTGCTATTCGCAAAAATAACCTTTCAATTTGGGTCTAAATCCTGAAGTGCAGGTCCCACATTAATGAAAATTGGCCTGTAAAATTCCCAAAATGTCTATTATAAAGACCAGATATCGCCTTGCTATTCGCAAAATAACACCCCAATTTGGGCCTAATTTCTAAATAGAGGTCCTACTTCAATGACACAGAAAGGGGATAACAAGGTCAGTTGAGCGATGGTTACATGTTTACTTTTGTGATTCCATAGAGAGCTTACAAGAATAGCAAGAATTGGCATTTTAGATTTTATAAGAAAGTATTTCAGAGCGAGCAAAATATAAATAGTGATCCCTGCAATTTGCAGAGGCTTGAGTTGCGAGCGACTTGAATCTAGCAATTATTAATGTGTATTCATTCTAGGGCCATTCAAATTATAATGACAATACACAATTCAACAGAGGAATATTTGTTAATAAAAGAATAACTTGTTTTAATAAATATGTAATAAATTTCATTATTCTTTATTTTGTTTTTAATTTTAATAACAGAAATGACAATCACCATTACTTATTTTATCAGTATAAATGCATGGTTTCTTTTAGTTATAATATATTTTTATTTATAGATAACAATGGCAGACAAAAAACCACAACATAAACTTAGCTTTGCTGAAAACTTTGCCCTTAGTGGTGCTGCAGCTGTTATATCAAAAACTGCTGCTGCTCCAATTGAGCGTGTAAAACTTCTTGTTCAAAATCAAGATGAAATGATCAAACAAGGAAAACTAACCGAACCCTACAAAGGTGTTATGGACTGCACAATGCGTACTTTCAGAACTGAAGGTAAGAAGATACCCTCTAGCATATTGTTCGTATTGTTTGTAAACAATCTTGTCATTTATTGCGTGGTGATACACAGGTAATACGGTAGTCCGTTACAGCATATGTTAGATATATTCTTTATAGAGACATGTGAATTTTAAATTTTTTTTTTAGGACTCATGCCTTTCTGGAGAGGAAATTTAGCTAATTGTATTAGATATTTCCCAACTCAAGCATTAAATTTTGCTTTCAAAGATAAAATCAAAATTATGTTCAAACAGAGCAAAAATGATAGCTATGCAGTAAATTTCTCAAAGAATATTGCTTCTGGTGGATGTGCTGGAGCCTTGTCATTGTGTTTTGTGTACTCGCTTGATTTTGCACGAACAAAATTAGCTAATGATACTAAATCATCTAAGAAAGGTAAATAAACTTTATATATTCTTAAATATTTTACGGCAATAGTTTTCAAATGACTGTAGAAGTTCTTATCTCTAAATCTATGGTCACTCTCACTCAGGCCTGGAAATTCGAGTTGGCCTTTTCCTGTGGGGGACCTGCTGAATTTCCAGACCTGCTACTATTAAGATAGTTTATGAATAGTCCTGCCCAAATAGAGTTGAAACAGCTAAAATATCTGCTTTGTGATTTGATGTTTCCTTAGAAGTTCTACAAGGAAGACAATTGATATAATATCCTTATATGCAGTGGCAGCATGGTAGTCGAAATAAGAGTAAGTTATCACTTTGGAGGATTGAGCCTTATTGTACCAAAAATCACTCCTCCACCGTGATTATTTGCTCTTATTTTAACCACTGGCATTATGCTTAGGGACCATCTCAAAAAAAAATTAAAACCAACTTCTTCGGTACAGTTGGGTTAAATGAACTAAAATTCAGCAAAATGAATTGCAAGGTCATTGACTCGGTACTCTCTGTATATTTTATTTTTGAGACCCTTAATTGACTTGTCATACATCCTTTGTTTACAGGTGGTTCTCGTGAATATAATGGACTTGTTGATGTATACAGAAAGACATTAAAAAGCGATGGAATCCAAGGATTGTATCGTGGTTTTGTTATCTCGTGTGTTGGCATCGTTGTATACAGGGGATGTTATTTTGGTTTCTATGATTCATTGAAACCTATTCTTCTCGGTGATGATGCTTCACTCTTATTATCATTCGCTTTAGGTTATGGTAAGTAAATAACAATTCCTCTTCAATCCTAAATATAACTGCTGAATATTATGTCTACATGTTTTATCATCTGGCAATAATATTATACCCGAAGTGAGTTATCCAGGTAAACGAATAACTCATGTAAAAGGCTGCCTTACAAATGCAAATTGTAAATGCAAGGCTACAAAATCACTTCTGCAGTGATTATTTCCTCTTGTTTTATGGAACATGTTTTATAGGACTCAAAGTTCAAATATTTGTGTGAAGAAAATGCGATCATTTTAGTAATAGTCGCAAAATTAGATTTCCCATTCTCAATTGGTCTATTTTTGTGAAATTAATTTCTTGTGAAAAGGAACTTGCGATATCAAATTACTGCTAAATTTCTGAATTCACGTCGGTATTCCCCTGTGGAGGAGCATTTTTGGAGACTAATTTGCAGCATATATTTTAGCTTTGTTGAAATTGAATCTCAGTACTTAAACAAAGTATTTGTTGATATTTCATTTTATTTGTCACTACTCAGGGAAAAAAATATTTTCAGCGTAAAACTCGGAAATTGCTATGTATTTTTACGAAAAAAATTACTCAGGGGAAAAAAATATTTTTCAGCATAAAACTTGAAATTATTTTATTACGAAAAAAATCCTGGAAAATGGTTTCCATGATCTTGTCTGAACCCTGAGCAATGCGCAAAAATCACTCATTTGGCGATTATATGCTATCTCGACCACTGTATTACAAAAATGAGTAACATTAAAATTTATTATAATTCATTTCTATAGCTGTGACGGTCACTTCTGGTTTGATATCATACCCTATTGATACTATCCGAAGACGTATGATGATGACATCTGGACAAGCAGTTAAATACGCAGGATCAATCGATTGTACCAAACAAATCTTGAAAAATGAAGGATTTATGTCTTTAATGAAGGGTGCTGGAGCAAATATCCTTCGTGGTGTTGCCGGTGCCGGTGTATTAGCTGGATTCGATAAATTCAAAGAAGTGTACATCGCCATGAGATCAGAATAATTTATGCATTTTTTATAGTATAGATGTGAATGTGAATATTCACTTATGTTGGTTACTTAATTCAGACCAAGAGAAAGAAACAGTGATCCCAGATTGAATGTATATGTATTTTCATGAATGTGTGACAAATATAAATTAATAACGAGACGCATCTTTGCGTGAACAATCTCGCTTTCAATGCGTCTCAGGAGACACGTGAGTCGCTTAATACAGCTATAAGCAAACCTCGCTATATATATTTAAGCAAATTTGGAAACAAAGTTCAGAAAACGAAAAGAATGAACATGCTCATTATCAGAAAACATCTTTTT
>JAULBZ010002886.1:0-17682 GCA_032360805.1 Neoturris breviconis
GAGCGTATAGACCATGGTTAAAAACTATAGATTTTCTATGTGAGACGCTCTTTTCTTTTTTTTAGAATTATAAACTCCGAAAATTAATTCTCGCGAAATATCTTGACTCCTGAAAAAAATCTCGCGAAAATTACTTCTCGCGAAAATTAATTCCCTTAAGGTAGAAGTACCACAAAGTGCTCGAAATGATCACTATTCGTGAGCTATGCTGAAAAGCACTGCACTATTCCTATAGGACGTAAACCCCAAAAATGAACATTTCAAAGGCCCTTTATGGAGGGCGTGTACATGGGGGCTGCCTTTTATGCGGGTGGGGAGAAGAGTATGTTTCAATATTTTTGTTACGAAATTAAAGGGGTATATATTTCTCCATTAAAAAAAATAATGTGTGTCAAAAAGACATTATATTATATACACATTTAGTTTATTTTTGTTGCATGTACTTTATTTTACTCCACAGCGATTGGTAGCTCACAAAATTCTTACATCATATAAACCCATGGAATTATACACGGGGACTTATACATGGGCTTGTATTTTTTTACGTTATTTGCTCTTAGACTGTTTGAAATAAGAGTAAATAATCACTGCACATGATTTATTTTGACCCACTGTATGATATCGTTGTTTATATTTTTAGACTAGCTGAAGATGGTGGAGTATTAACTGATTGTTGTATCAATACACAGGAACCAGATGAAATGGTTGATTTTAATTTCTCTAGTGGAGATGTGATTAACAAAATAATAATGAAGGTATAATATCATAAACCACTTGTTTGTTTTTTTTGCATCATAGCTGCCATATTATAACTTATAACCTGTAATTCGCAGAATAACTATCGGACATCACCTGTGGAGAAGTGTTTTTGAGTAAAGTTTCAGCTTTAAATCTGAAAAGCACGCCTCCACAGGTAATGTTATTTTGAAGTTTTTGATTTTATGATCTCAACTTGATATTCTTTCTATGGAGCACATCAATGCTTGGAATTAGAAAATAATAACTGTGGAGGAGTATTTTTTAGCCTGACAAACAGTTTATCACTTTTCTTATTAGCCCATATTCTTGAAGTTTTACCATAATGAAATTTGGTACCGGCATACGTGGCGATGTTTCGAAAAAACTTGCTGGAAATTTTTTACTTCGTCCACTCAGAACCGAGTATCGGGTAAAAAAGAAAAAGGATTAGAGCTGTCCGGTCCAATGGATGGAAAAGGTGTGGTATCGGCATTCTAGACAATATTACGAGACAACAGGCAACAGATTTTACCACATTCAACAGGGGGGAGGCTATTTTTGCCCCCTCTCTCATTTTTATTTTTATAACTTTTAAACGAATGGCTTATATGACTAAATACTTTGGGACTTTTCCACCTAGCAACCATATTTTTTTCTTATTATTATTTTTGCCTGAAAAACGTTTTGGTATATAGCTCAGGAAAAAAGAATTTCTCCTAAAAATTTTTTTTTGCAACGCTTGTTTTCCAGAGATGACGTCACCATAAGTGATGGAAAATAATTATGATAAAATGCTAATTATGTGTTGACCTAACTTTCTGGAAAGTTTTAACACTATAGCATGGTTCCATCATGGTTTTTGGAGGGGGTGGCGGGCTATTATAGCTCCACCCCCGGTCTTACAGAGCCCCTAGAAGGCCCGGCCTAAATAGGGATAAGCAATACCCAAATGATAAGGGAGATTATTTGTTGTTGAAATTTGAGTTCTTTGAGAGTAGAGTTCAGTGGATACTAGTAAACATTTTCATGTGATTGATACAGAACTTATACGAATATATTTTTGTTTTTATTGAATAAAAAAATGCTTATTTCTCAAGACTTTCACCGTATATCTTTACCAAAACATTTTCTTTATATATCTTAGAGTATTGGGTTGAGAGATGCTTTTCAAGAGTTGGACATGACATCTGAAATCATACAAATTTTAATGTCACCGGAATCTCCATTCTTTCGAATTTCAACTTATGGAAACTCTGGAAGTGCACATGTAAGTCAAACAAGGTGTAATGGACGAAAAAAGAGTAAATAATCTTTATGCAGGAGAGATGAGCACAGCTTCGGGCCTTGTAGCATAAAGCTATGCTTAAGAATCACTCCTCCGCGGAGATTATTCGCTCTCATTTTTACCACTGGGGTGTTATGAGCTTACATTCACTATTAGAAAGAGGAGTGTCGACGAGTTATTAAAAACTTCAAAATCAAGTTATTTATAATTTCTTTGTCACAATTTACTGTCAATTTGGAATGATAAGATATGAATCGTTGTTTTTCACTCACAATCATAATGAATGGAAATATTTCACTTCTCATACCACACACCGATCCTGTTGGTTGTGACATTCTAAGGGAAGAATTTCTATGAGAAGTTTCGACAGAATTTGTTTCTCTGATTAAAGGACAATATTCTGCGGAAATTATTACTTCGATCAATGATTGGTCATTCATTCTGTGGGGACTTCTTTCTACCATGTTTATATAATTACACGGAATGATTTCTGAATTGCGAGATAATAAAAATAAGTTAACGACAGAAAAAGTCGACAATTTTTATTCTCGTCATTTATATATGACGTATTTATATGATGTATTTATATGACGGGAGCTTGATTACAAATCTTCCAGTTCAATGTATTTGTATGACGGGAGCTTGATTACAAATCTTCCAGTTGCTTCTTTATTTTCGAATGCAGGGTTCGGAGTGAGCCTGTTTACCTGTTTTTGGAGGTTGCGAAGCACATATCATCACTTGCGAAGCACATATCATTACTTGCAAAGCGCATACCATTACTTGCGAAGCACATGCCATTACTTGCGAAGCACATCATTACTTGCGAAGCATATATCATTACTTGCGAAGCACATATCATTACTTGCGAAGCACATATCATTACTTGCGAAGCACATATCATTACTTGCGAAGCACATACCAAATTTTTCACATCCGCCAACCATGGTGACGTCACTGAACTAAGTAACCACTACAAATTGACCCTTTTACAAATACATGAAAACGAGGCTGCTTAAAGTAAAACTTCTTGCAATGACTTTCTTTGTGTTCTACTTTGAGCTTCAAATGCCTCGTTTCCATGTATTTTGTGAAAAGGTCTACAGAGAGAAAACCGCAGGAATTTTGACAAGATTAAATCTGTAGAAACAAAGGAGTTTGTAATTGTATTTTTTTCAAGATTCTTCTTTCTAAATAATAATAGGTTGATTATCCAAAAGACTGCGAAATGGTCGAGACATTTGAATGTCAGCAAACACAAAGTAATCGGTATATATACTTTCATTTACTAAACAAATTAATTGACGTCACAAATATCGCCTGTGGAGGATTGTTTTTAAGTGTAGTTTTCAGTTTCTAAGCTGAAAACTATACTCGAAAAACATTCTTCCACAGGCGATGTCTGGCACTTCATTTGAGCCTTCCTTATTTTTGTTTTTATTGAAGTTTATATGCAAGGTATACATCATTCTGGTTATAAACCCAAGGTTAGTCATCAGTTGTAAATGCAGGACTTTATTCTTGTTGTAACTCCATTGTTGATGTTTTAAATGCGATCCTAATACAGGGGTTAATTAATGTTGCAATGTTTTGATCCACACATTCAGTGTGCGTAATAAGAGGAAATAATCGCTGTGGAGGAGTAAATTTTAAGCATAGCTTCGGACTAAAAAGCTTAATGCGAAAAAATCTCTCCTCCACAGTGATTATTTGCTCTTATTTCGAACAGTGACATTCATGTTTCAGTTACAAGACATCACTGATGAAACCATCGACAAAAGCTTTAGTTCTATCAAATAAGGTTTCCATTCGAATGGATGTCAGAGGATTTTTATCGTTACAATACATGGTATTAAATGGTGATGGACAAATATGCTTCGTTGAATATCTGGTAAGTTAGACTACGAAATTTTGAGCGGTGTTTTTACATAAGGACTGTGTGTAATATTCGTCGGCTGTGTCAAAAAAAAACAATGCCTTTATTTAGTCTGTATAACTGAATTGTTACCCTCTTCCATGTACCATTTTTTTCGCTCCTTCCTTTTATTTACTTCATTTTATTTATTTATTTTTTTTTGGGGGGGGTGGGGGTATTTTTTATTTACCTAGCTTCAGGCGTTGCAGCTCTACATTGATTATTTGCTCTTATTTCGATCACTGGTCCACTACAACTCGTAATATCCTCTGCGACTCGTAACGTCGTTCTCTGTAAATACTGTATACCTATTTATATTTTAGTGTGCTCCAAACGAAGACAACGATGAAGAGCAAAAATTTGAATGAATGCAGTTGTTATCGCATGAAACCACGCCTCTTATCACGTAATCCCTCCTACTCAGCTGTTGTTTTTGAATTATCGTACGATATTAACGATACGAAACTTAATCACATTGAACAACAGCGGAGGAGTGTACTCGATTAACACTCCTGAAATTGATTGGCTTCTTCGCCGAAGAGAGCAAAATATATTTCAATATAGTTGACTTGGTAATATTTTAAATAACTCGTTCCCAAACTCCATATCTGTGGATACATTAAAATTCCGATACAAACAATGGATGACAACAAGAAGCGATGTGGAGGTATTTATCCGGAGGATGTATTTATCCGGGGGATGCATATTATCCGGTGGATGTATTTATCCGGATGATGTATTGATCCAGAGGATGCATTTTATCCGGTGCGGATGTAATTATCCGGGTGCGGATGTAATTATCCGGTGCAGATGTAATTATCCGGGTGATAAAAGAAGATATATATGTTCATTATATTTATTTACAAGTTTATAGATCTACAAAAGAAAAAAGAAAAAAGAAAATTATTATTAAAGAAACGCAGTGTGAAAATCTACCGAGTACGGACTGTGTACTTTGTATACGAACATGAGGACGTATTCGGTAGTCTTTCATGTTGTGAGAGTTTTCTTGTTAACAAAAAAAAGCTTCACGAAAAATAACGTTGACTCGTATTTATTTCCAATTTTGTATTTTGGTTGTTAAGACAGTCATGGATATTTTCTATCCTTCATAAATACACATCCTGGTGGGTAAAAACTTGTTCAAAGTCCATAGTAAAGATGCTAGAACAAAGTTTTTGCCTGCTGGGATGCTTCTATGTAGCATTATGTCAACGAATTGCCAAATAAACTATATTATTATTTCATTCTTAAACATGTAGAATAATACATCCTATTATAACAACGTGTGTGAAACAAGAATAGCATGAAGAGATGAACGTACAGACATATTTTTGTTAAAACCAAACTGTAAAATCTCGCATATAACACTGAGAGGTTTTTTAAGATCGTTCTATATGAACTCTACAAGTTCATATAGAAAAGTCGTGTACAGCGTAAGAACTTCTAACTAAGGGTAGACTTTCAAGCGGGATTTTACAGTATAAAGTTTTGTGCAAATTCTCACTTAATATTAAAATCTATTATTACGTTTTTAATGTCTGGTCTATTGCTGTGATGGAGCCATATTTGTCGATAATATGTTTATTAAAACCAGAAAAGATATTCAAAGAAAGTTTAGGTATTAAAGACGCTAGAACAACGTTCAAAAACTCAATTACCGCACAAAACTTTCCTTAAACCTCTAAGATATATGAATATTTTTGCATTAAAAAAGATCTCTTATCGTTATGAACTAAGATTAAGGTTCAACACTACCATCACAATCGACTGCGATCTTCAAAAAGATAGTATCGTCTTTTATATATGTACGACTTTCTGCTTCCTCTTGCTTAGCGAATTTTGCTCCGCCAAATGATGCATTTTTCTCCATTTTAGGTTGTCCTAAGAAAGGCTCATTTTCTGCGCAAGGATTTGGTTTGATGCTGAATTTTATGTGCTTTCGTAAACTCGAATCTGTGTTTTGATCCAACAGGTAAAATGTTACTCGGTATGAGAATGGCCATTTAAGGAGATTGTCGAACGCACCTAGAAATATGAATTATTTAATCTGCAATATGTTACCCAAAAAATTAGCAGGCTTGTAAATGATAAATTCAGTAAAATTGAACAAAAAAATAAATCTGTGCTCTAACTCAGTAAATAGCAGAAAACTGCCTCCATTGGCGGTATGAATTTTCAGGCTAAAAAAACTGAAGAAAGACTTAAAAATCTCTCCTTCGCAGTGATTATTTCGACCACTGGCCTCAATGCAGAAATTTAGTTTTCTATTCTAACAAGAAATATCAGGATAGAGTATTAAAGATATACCTTTGAGTATGCTTATGAAAGCAGATATATGGGTTCCTTTCCCTTTTCCATCTCCATTTAGACAAAGGGAAGCACACAATCTATATCCATGTTTACTTGTGTTGAATGGAGGACTGAACAATGTCGTAGTGTTGCCTGATTTTGCTTCTTTCATTTTACGAGAAAATTCATCAATTCTCCAGATAAGTTGGTTTCTAAGGAAAGAAAAAAACTTCTCTAAGTGTTACGTTAACGAATTTACTGTACATTCATTGGTAAATACAGTATTTACTCGAATAAGCACCGAGGCGCTCATAAAATTTATGGATTTCAAAGACAAGAAAATTACAAGAAAACCTTTCGAGAGGATTTTAATGTAGAGTAAATGTAAGTATGAGAAATATGACCCCTGTAAAACAAACGAATCCTATTATGAGCCCCATCTTAATTATTTCTTCAAATGAACGCCTCTTTTCAGAAATAGGAGATGGATTCAACCGAGAGGGAGGCACGTAAAGTATTTCACACCGTAAACGTAATAGTCAATCGAATACGCAAACTCGTTCACAGGGCTTCATGCATTTCGAAATTCGAAGTGAGAGAAGCTCTGGGGACGAGGTTATACTGGATATTTTGTATATGGCAATCAATTCACATTTCCGAAACAAAAAATATTTGTCATTTCTTTCATGCTATTGGTTGGTTATTAAATAATTATCATTAGATACTGAAAATACTTCAATTTGATTGGTTAAAGAGGACATTTTTTCTTTCATGCTGAGAAAATAACAAACCTGGAGATTCTTTCCATATCCGTAATTTGTGTTTGATGAGTTTCCAGCAATGCACCATGATCTTGCAGTAATTCATGATGCTGATCCAGTCGCTGACCTTGCTTCATTATAAGGTCATAGACTAATCGAACGTGCTCGATTATTCCAGCTTTATAATGCTTTGAAAGTTTTTCTCGACTACACTATAAATATAAATTTAAAATTTTACACTCCCCATACCCAAACTTCCTTGCCATACCTTAAATACTATGAGAGGCTTCTGTTAACGAACACGTGTAATTAATTGGTTTGCTCAATTGTTCCGTGAAAGAAGAATATAGCCATCTAATAATTTGATTTGTTTAATCAGAAGAAATGAACCAATGATCTTTGACACTTATCCAATTATTATTTTCAAAATACTGACTCACAAGCTTGTCGGACTATCAGATTACACCTATGGAGAAGCGCCTTGAGTATATTTTTTTACCTCTAAAGCTGAAATTATACACAGAAAACACTCCTCCACAGGTCTGTCAGTTATATTCAGCCTTAACTTACTCTATGTGGGCATCCTATTTCTTCAAACTGACACACAATTTTTGTTCTTGGACATTCAACTTCAATATGTTGATCCAACTCATCACGTGCGATTGTTAATTTTTTGTCACATTTATTTGGACAGGGTAGTGGTACTTTTAAACAATCCTCTAAATGTCTCTAAAATATATGAAGAGATAAAAGGTACTAGGGACGATGGTTATTTTACAGAATAACGATATACTGTAACTATGACAACTTTAGTAGTCCTGGTTACGAAAGATATATTTGGCACAAAGGGAGATTCGTGCAAAATCTCGGAATTTTAACTTTGACAAAAGACCTCAACTTTTTCTTAGCAAGATGAGTAGAACGAAAACTCGAATTTACCCTAAAAGCCTGGGTACTAGGCTGCAAGAATCGACATAATTTGTCAAGTTTTTAAAACGACTACCAGTTTAACGACGATCACTTTAATATAAATTCGCCTTTTCGATACTGTATTTTGAGAATTATTATTTTGTTCATGTTTCATATAGAGAGTGATGACAAGCGAACATTAACTTATTTTCTTCTTCCCTTAAATGCTAAAGAAAGATTTCATATATCTGACTGATAAAAGTGTTACCTTTTTCTCTTCTCTCAAGAAGCGTTCATCACAGAAAGCACAAGAAATAATCTTCTTTGGACAATCTTTATCCAAATGTTTTTGAAGAAATCTTCGTTGAAACTTTGCACCACAATCATTTACACATAGAATATCTGTATACTCACATTTCTCTGAATGAGGCTAGAATGAATGGATGAATGAATGAAGAAGAGAAATTTATAAAGAAGTGTATTGATCTCGCAATGGATTGGTTACTTAGTACGAACAAACCAATCAATTCTTCATACGAACAAACCAATCAGTTCTTCGTACTGAACGAACCAATCAATTCATTTTGTTTCAAGTTGCTCTGAAAATAACTTTCTGAGATCAATTGTTGTACCATAATCCACTCGGACTTCGTAGGAAGTTGTGCAGATTGGATAGAGATCGTGTACCACATTTAAATTTAAAGGTTTGTATAACTTTTGGTTTTATCCTGCGTTTTCAGAAAGGTGCTTTCACGAGTCTTCATAAAAATGATAAAATGTCTAAAAATGTTGTTCTATCCCTCATTTTCATAAGAAAATCCACATAGTCTCCAAATCACACTTTTTTCATAGAAGAAATGATAAAATGTAGAAATTTTTGTTCTTAATATAATAACAGTCTTCTGTGTAGTTAGACTCGATAGGGTGTTATTAGAATCGATTCCAGGCTAATAAAAACGTCGCAAAATTATTTGTCAATAAATTTTCTTTTGAAAGGTGTGGCTGGGAATGAGGTTGGATAAATTAAAATGTGCAGAAGAGTAAAGTTGGTTTTCACTAAGTGAGAAATTCACTGCAAACGATAAAAGAAGATATTTCACTGGTAGAAATTGTCACACATCGTGTGGCGTCAATTTCTATCAATGGAACTTTCCTCTTTTGGCTTTCGCGGCCCTACTGTCAATGAACTTGAAATTTATGAAAATCCATGACGAAGTTATTCATCATTTGTATGTTCGTAACATCCTGACTTACTTGTGCTTCTTTATGTAAGCCTTCCCATTTACAACCCCATTCATTATTGTTACATTTCACTTCAAGTTTCATTATCTCTTCACTTAGATCTTTATCCAGAAAACACTAAAACAAAATATCAATCTACAATACTTCTCTTGCTGAGAGCACTGGGATCGAAGTTTATCTTAAGAAACCAGTGGGTAAGGACTTGTTCAAAGTTCGCAATAAAGATGCTAGAACAACGTTAAACGACGTTGTTCTACCATCTTTACTGCAGACTTTGAACAAGTCTTTTCCCACTGAAAAATGTTGACAATAAAGAAATTATCTGCCGATACGCAACATCAAAACGACGTCTTTTCGATGTTGATATACGACGTCACGTATCCAATGTCATCTCCAAGTCCCAAAAAGGTTCGATTTTCGAATCACAAAAAGATGACAAAAACATGTTCAACGTTGTTCTAGCATCTTTACTGCTGAACAAGTTTGACCAAATAATGAAAATTATATAAAGAAACGTGTCGTACAATGAACTTGCAATTGATTGGTTTCTACGGTGCGATGAAACTAATTAATCTCACGTTCTTTGATACAGTGCTCTTCTCCTTTGATATTATTACCTTGTCTTTGTTTATGGGAGCTTGGTCAACTGGGCATCGAGGTTCAACTCTATATAAAAAGTGAGACAATTCAGTTGAATAACAAATATAAATGTATATATGTAAGAATTTAAAGTAATAAAAGTAATGTAACAACTTCGTTAAACCAATAAGGAGCCATCTCCAAAATTTGTTACCAAAAGAAGATATTTTAGCAGCTTTAAATAAGTAAAATTCAATAATTTTGAGAAAAATTAATCTATGATGAAGAGTGTTAAGTCAATGAGCTTGCAATTGATTGGTTTCTTCGGGAAATCTAACAAAAACACTCTGGGAACGAGAATGTTACCTTTTCACGAGCTTTATATGAACTTACAATGTGAATAGACCTTCTTAACTTCGATCCCAGGGCATTTTTCTATAACTTATAAAATCCTGAGAACACGAATTTTGTACCAACAATAATGTGCTTTAAAAAACCCCTTCAAAAATGAAAATGAAAAGATAATAAGCATTGTCGAAGATTGTTACAACCGATTAAAAGTTATACCTCAAAAACTCATGAAAACACGACGAACAAACGTGATGTCCACATTCTTCAAACTGTACAGGATACCGTAAAACGTCATTACACTGAGGACAGGTATATTTTTTCACCAGCGGTTGCATTAGACTGACTTTAAAACGTTCTTGAGGTGCAATCGGACTCAGGCTACCATTTGTACGAACACTTGCAGATGAGCCACTCTAAAAAAGAATAAATAATTTTTTATCAATCACGTTTCCAGGGCAAAGATTAGAGGGATTGATTAGATCTCGACCTTCAATAGTTACGGAAAAATATATTATCACGCAGGTTTTACCTTGCTAGACCTTCAATAGTTACGCAGGTAAGTTATACCACGCAGGTTTTACCTTGCTATTCTTTTGAGGGATAATTGCTAAATTGTTCTTATTATTTTCATTTCTCCTATTTTTTATCTTGTTCCCTTCTTCACCGTCTGTATTTGCAGCTTTGTTTTCATCACTTTGCAATGGAATCTCGTTTTCATCATTTTTCTCACAAGAATCATCCTTCTTTTTATCCTCTCTATTAGTACTTTTTGCACTCTCTTTCTCCTTCTTCTCTTGTTCATCATTTTCAACATCATTCTCTATAGCCTCGTTTTGAATATCTTTCTTGACTATAGCTTCGTTTTCTTTCTTTTTCTTTTTACTCTTCGCGTTATCTTTCTTTTTAGTTTTCTTATTCCCATGTTGTACCGTCCCTGACATATTATGTATGTCTCATTTAATATTTGTATATTCTTTCAACCACGTTATATTGATCTTATATTCCAGACTCCAAGGTTTTTATCACAAAAAACAAATCGAAAGGAGTCCACACAGCTAAGTTCCATTATAAATATCGAACTCACCTGCGAACTCGATCAAAAAGTTGCTTATATGTATTTAGTTACTTATAATGGTCGTTTTATGATAAATTCACTTTGTTTTCTTTTATTACTAAAAAAACACTTTCTAACACACTGAAAAGTAAACCAACACAATATATCTATGGAAAAAAAACACACTGAAAAGTTAAAGACAATATCTCTATGGGAAAAATTATTTTAATTATTTCGCATTTCGAACGTTTTAAAGAAGATAATTAATATCGAAATCGTTGTGTTAGCCCAGTCGGCAAAAACTTGTTCAAAGTCCGCAGTAAAGACGTTTTAAACGTTGTCTTAGCGTCTTTATTGCGGACTTTGAACAAGATTTTGACCACTGGAAGTATTCATCTCCAAAGATATATTTTGAGGGTCTGTTTTAACTGAAACTGTACTTTTAATTAATCATATTTATTTGCAATTTCGTACTCAGGACTTCTTCACTTTTTAATGAACGGAAAGTTCTTTCTGTGTTTCTAAAATATCAAAAGCCCTTGGTACGAGGTTGTGTTTGATATTTTTTTTAATAAAGGACCAACCAAAAATATTTAACCCAGTGGGAAATAACTTGTTCAAAGTCCACCGTAAAGACGTTAGAACAACGCCGTTTTTTACTTTACTGCGGACTTTGAACAAGTTTTTGTCCACTGGGAAAGAAACTAAATTTGGCGAAATTCAATAAAATGAAATTGCGCACATTAAGGATATAACGTCAATAAATTTCGTACTTAGACCAAAAGCCTTAAAATTAGCAAACGAACGGTACGAAAAGTTGATTTTTGCCCAACAGTCTGGGTACTAGGCTGCTAGGAACAACATAATTTTTCGAGCTTGCAATATTAAGTCTACATTAAAAATCTCTAATCCTGATGGTTGTTGTCGTTGTTGTCAAAATTCGCCATTTGTTTCATATCTAGTTTTTATGAACTATAAGATAAATCGATTTCTGTTGTTCTTGAATAAGTACATATTATAGTAAAGCGTTTTCACAATCCGTCAAAACAAACGTCAAAATTTATGAAAACAAACGTCACGAAGAAAGTGTAACTTATTATATCTCTCGATAATTTACAAACGGCTATCCTAATTAACTTGAAACTTTAAGCAACCGTCTATAATTTAGTTTTGATTAGAAAATTGAAAAGTTACGGGAATTTTAATGCAAAAAGTGAGCACCCACGCCCTAATTTTGATCCAGGGCACAAAAAAACAAATATCAATAAATTTTATGTAAAATTAATTTAAAAAGTAAGTCTTTTATTGCAAGAGCTTTTAGTGTTTTGCAAAAAAATTATGTCACAGGAGGAAATGTAAGAAAATTCTTGGTTTTTGAATAAAAAATGCTGGGGTCAACAAAATATTGACTGTTTTGGGACTTATTTTTATACAAATTGACAGTACTTATAACAAACTAAGTTTAAGGAAATGTTAGTCCTTCTACCATATTTAGATCAAAAGTTAAGGGGGTAGGGCATTTGTGCCCCTCCCTCCCCCCGTGTAATATATGTTCACTAAATACCCTGTGTAAAATAAGGTTAAAGTATCAGACACCACCACTGTTTCTTCGTACCTTCTGTGCAAATAGTCACTTTTATAACACATAGTCCCTTAGTTACTATCTTGGTTTGAAAGAATAGCCAGTGGGCAAAAATTTGTTCAAAGTCCGCAGTAAAAATGCTAGAACGTTTTACTACCTTGTTCTAGCGTCTTTATTACGAGCTTGGGAGAATCATGTAAACACAAAAGAAAAAATATGAACTCACAACAGGTGGTAACTCTTGTAATTGTTCTTCTTCTTCTTCTTCTTCTTGTTTTTCTTCTTGCTGTTGCTCTTCCTCTTCTAGATCATTTATTTCTTCTACCTCTTGTTTCATATCATCTTCCTCTTGCTGTTGCTGTTCTTCTTGTGGAGGAGGGTCATCTGATGCTTCTTCTTGTTTTTGCTCTTCTAAAAAATATATAAGCCAGTACTTTATTTTGTTGTCAAACTATACCCAGTCGGCAAAAACTTATTCAAAGTCAGCCGCAAATATGCTAGCACAACGTCGTTGGCCGTTGTTCTAGCATCTTTACTGCAAACCTTGGACAGATATTTACCCACCAAATGAACATGAATGAACAGAGCACGAAGCCTACCAAATACTATACCGAATATGGTAATACAAAGTCCGTGGCCGTATTAGGTAGCCTTTAACACTGTTACAATATCCTCAATTTTGATACTCACACTGCTTCGACGTAGTTTGACCATGACTCCGAGTGGTAGTTTTAAGGATTTAAGCTTAAGCTACCATATACCAGGCCCTACGACACCTGGGGGCTGGTGGGGCTATATCTCCCCTCCACCTTTTTCAAACTAATTAGTTACAAACATATGCTAAATCTGTGATCTTTTTGAGGTAGAAAAATGTACAATCTAACAGTAAAGAATTAGCTATTAACTTAGATGTACTAAAATCTCTTGCAGACCGTCCCCCTTCCCTTGACCCCAGCAGAAATTGCCAACGAGCTAAAACTCGGAGGCTGTTCCCTTCATCCAATTGGCTAAATACATCTCACACCTATGGAAATATACCATACTCCGAATGTAGTCTATCCCACCTGAAAAAGTGTGTCCGCCTGTCTGCTAAACATAATATCCACCGGTTGATTTACATTAGGTGTGATGTCGATTTCTACCAATCGAATGTCTTCTTTTAGATTTTGCGTGTAATTATTTGCCTAGTTTTTCCAGAACTGAGACAAATGTTACGCGTTCTTACAAAAACCTTATATCAATTTATGATGCTGTCCCAACCTGATACCCAGGTCTTCTTTCAAAAACCAAAAAAGGTTGGTATATTAATTAGGGAGATAAAGAGAAAGTTTAAATAGATAAGGTGCTGATAAATAATGATCAAACAATGGTCAAACAAAGACTTAATTGCTTAGTTACTAAATCATCAATTATCTCAATGGGCAAAAACCTGTTCAAAGTACGCAGTAAAGACCCTAGAACGATATGCATGCTCAGAGTACAAACCTGCATGTTCAGATTTCAACGGTTCTTCTTGTTGTTCCTCTTGTTGTTGTTGTTGTTGCTGTGTATCACTGTCGTCAGTTTTATTTTCCGGCATATTTTCTTCTTCTTGTTGTTGTTCGTTAGGTTCTTCCTCTGCTTTTTCTTGAGGTTTACTTTCTTCTTCGTTGTTATTTTCTTTGGGTTCTTCCTCTTCTTTTTCTTGAGGTTTACTTTCTTCGTTGTTATTTTCTTCGGGTTCTTCTTCTTCTTCCTTTTTCGTTGCTTCGTCGACCACTTCCTCTTCAACTAACGAGCTATCAGTGGTCATTTTAAAAATTTAATCTCAATCTTTTCAAGTGGTATCCTGCTTCGAATTTGAATAAAGATGCTGTGAGAAATTTATTCGTGAAAATAGTTTGTTATCTAAAGTCACTATAGTGATTCTAACAAAATCTGTAAGTGTTGACTAAAGATTATACACAATGTTTATATTCGTAAAAGTTTAAATCATTCTCATTCTAATTAGAAAACTTGTCATATTTCGTTTTCTTTTTTTTAAATTATTATGATGGTTACATGTTTTTTTTTTATTATTTTCTTTTTCTTTTTTTAGCGAATTAAGTTAGTCCGTTACTATTGCCACGTAAACATAACAGAAACAGTAGAATCCTTAGTAACGACATGAATATGCATTCAAAGTGGTGGAATATTGAATCGTTAGATTTGAATCAATAACCAGAATGAATTTGAAAAAATTAAATTTTAATTATAACATGTTAATTTAATTTGTAATTAATTATTTAAAAATTTGAACTTGTTTTTATTTTCGAAAAAATTGTCTAATTTATTTTCCATATTTTTATTCAACATATGTGACAGATAGATGCAAACATATCCAACAATAATATTCATTTAGTTTGGGGGATTTGTACCGTACCTTGACCCTAATAAGTATTTAATTAGGTCCTACTGTATTTCCACAAACGTGACTTTTCATTTAATTCTATTAGCATGTTCTTCAGATTGTTCTCGCGGCAAACAAAGTTCCGTGTGGTAAACTCTGCAAGATGGCGAGTTTGTGGAACAGGCTTATTTGACCTCTTTGGGTCATATTTCTAAGGTATACACAACGCAGAAGTTGAGATAATGACTATATGAAGGAAGAGGTTTAGATATTTTTTAGGTCACTTGATCGTTTTCCCAATTTATCAAAAACATTTTCGGGCTTTTGCGGATATTTGACCCCGGCCCTCGACTTCCTAAAATTTACATTGACAAATTAATTTTAGTAGCAAGGTATTACTTATGATGTTGATAATGTGTGCCGTAATTTTAAAGTTATTTAAAATACGTTTTCTGTGTAGAAATATGATTTACTTCCATTTTCTGCCTCTGTTATTATAAAATGGGCCCCGTAAAATTCTTTGTTTATTGATAAAATTTTTAAATTTTAATTTATGTTTTAAAATAGTTTTAAAAGATCTATTTGTTGTCTAGTTTAGCTGCATTTCCGTAATTTCTTCAACTGTGTTATAATATTTGCCTTATTAGAATATTACAACATAGCTGAGGATAGCTAATCTTGTTCAGCGGCAGCTTTTCGCTATAAAAATAGGCTATTTATGTAAATCTATTTTGACCCAGTGAACGGTTTGTCTGGGAAATACAATTTTATCTACTTTAAAAAAAAAAAAAAAAAAATGTTGTCTAGTTTTAAAAGCTCACGTCACAAATCGAATCAAACAACGTTAGCAAGTAAGCTCGCACGTACCCCCATTGCCATTGGAGAAGTTTGGTTTCATCCATAGATATACTATGTTTCATCAGACTATGAAATTGGTAATTGATAATTGTCCAATCCAGAATATTTTCCTTCTTTTCCGCAGAATTCAATACCGAATATAATCATATAAAGGTAGCATATAAATGTTTTGGTTTAAGCACTTTTTCATATATTACTCTACATACAAGGATACCCATTGGAAACAACAAGCCTTAAAATGAAGGTAAGTGTACTCCTATCCAAAGGCGAGATAGTGACCTAGCTAAAGTGGCCAACAAAGATGTTTTACGAGTAAATATCTGCGCAGAAAAGTGGTGTACTTCGGAGACAATTCTAAAATCATTTGGCAACTTCCTTTTGAATTTTATGTTGAAGATCGTTGAGATTTTACACTATGTATTGTCTCTTAATAAGCTCTGCTTGTATAACCTTGTTAACAACACATCATTATTTGATACTTTTGTGGTGAGAGTTGAAGTCTAAGGTTCCTCATCCAGATTGCTTCCATTTCATATTTTCAAAGAGCAAAAGGGAGTGTACTATAAGTAGAGTTTCTTACAAAGTGTTACATTCATGGGGACGGAAAACTGGTGGGCAACTGCAAATAGGCGAAATGTTAGAGGCCTTTTATCAGTATACTCTGATATGGGTGCTATAATTTAACTTATGCACGTATTATCTTCTATGTGGTATATATTATACACAATTCATTCTTTCTTGAAATTCAGCATTTTAGTAACATAAGTAATCACCATAGTATACATTTATAGAGGAATTTAATAAGATTTAAAAGTCTAATACATGTATATTCATGTGGGTGTATAGCCCACGATGCGTTTATACACGTTTTATAAATAACAAATATGAAATTTGTATGACACATATCTAATTATATTCATCTAGTTATGTTTTCTTTTTCAAATTTATAAATTAGCGCCCCCTAGAATAAACGCCCTTCTAAACCTGTCCAAATTAATAAGCGCTCCGGGGCGCTTAATCGAGGAAAAACGGTACACTGATTGGTTAATTTTTTTATTTTTTTTTGGTGAATATCATATATATTTAACATAATTTGCACGGAGGCAATCCCGGCACGCTCTTTTTTACATTTACATTATATATAATTATAATAAACGAGATGTATCAATCTGATAAGTAACAAAATATCCCACATGAATGAGACAAGAAATAAAAAGAAATATAGAGAAACAGTAAATGTGGTGATAAAGTTACTAAACTTGACAAATCTCGTTTGTTACATTTAAATCGTCTGCGACATCAGCAGTGAGTACATTGTATTTGCGTGAACGGGACCCGCGAATACAAATAACTGCTGTTCGTAGAAGACTAAAAGAAAGTTTTCTCTTGATCCAAGCCGAGGCGGTTGAATAATCAAGTTTGAGTTTTTCTGCAAGCAATTCACTAAGTGTACTATAGAAACGTTTTGTTTCTATACTCATTCCATCATTGGAGGAGAAAATCAGTGGTGTAAATGTCCAATTTTCTCCGTCTAAAACACGTTGATTGTACTTGCGTTTTTTAGTTCTTTCCATCGCCTTTTTGATATTAAGTACCGCGGTTGATAAATAAGTACGGCGGATGATAAATAAGTACCGCGGATGAGTAAGTAAGCGAGTAAGAACTTTATTTAACGTTGGTAGGGATATAGTTACAAAGTTAGAACTAATTTAAACCAACAAATTAAAAATACATAAAATAAAACTCAG